>VXBB01015062.1:381158-448169 GCA_013399915.1 Illadopsis cleaveri
GCAATCTGTCCATGTTTATTCTTGTGCCACCCCTGCTTTTACACTTGTTCCCTAAGGAAATGGGGTTCATACAATTATATAGCCTATTTCTGTCCTTCTGTCCTGCTTTTAAGAACTTCTGATCCATTGCAGTATTTCAATCAAGTACAAAAGAACAACCAAATCTCAAAGCTAATTGTGTTTTTTTAAATGTTGTAAAAAAAGCAGCCAACACAAAGAAAAAATAAAAATAATTATAATTTTTTTAAAATTTTTTTTTTAAAATATTTATTTAATGGATAGCCTTCGCTATAGGGAAATCAGTCAGACTTCAGCCAATATTCTTTTTTTATTACATACCAGCCATCAGTCATCCCAAATATGCATCCTTCCAGACAAGGAATTGTACTGCTTTCCCCTGCCCAGTGGGACTGTTGTGAGTGACAAATGGGACTAGGGAATAAGAGATACTTTGATGGAAAAGTGGAATCATTCCTTCTGCTGTGCATTCTCTCGTCTCATGAGAGGTTCTGAATTTTCTTCATAGACTTTTTCTTCCTCAGTCCCAGTCTGAATTCATCTTTGGTATATACAGATGACCAAGACTACACAGAAGACTCCAGATGACATTTATCCAGAGCTCCCATATTTCTCATGGCAATATCTCACTAGGTATGATCTAGGGTTTCAATTCCCTGTTCACTCAGCTATTGAACTAGTTAATTCTAGTTATTTTATGTTCCTTTAAAACACACAGGCTCTTCTGGTGTCATGTTACTCTGATGAGGCTCCAATTACATTAAAAAATGTATTAACAATTAAATGCATGTAATGAAATTTCATTTCTTTTCTACTTTTACAGCCTGCAAGGTGTCCCTGATTTTTCCACATATCACTCTCTTTTCCTACATTGACAATATCTCCTAAACACTTACTGGTATATTATGTTTTAAACAAAGGTCATTAAGAGAAATATTCATACAAGATTGGTTTCAAGTGTAATCAGTATTGAAAAGGTAAGAGTAACTCTACTTCACCCCAAGGGTTCTTTATTAGCATTTCAACATAATCTGCAGTATCTTTCTTTAATTAGTTCCTTTACCTGCCTTATTTCTCTTCTATTATTCCCCAACCTCTCAAGCATCACCAGCACTTTCCCATTAGCATTGTAGTCACCGTTCTACCATTTGACAGATTATATCTGTCATATTTTACTTGTTGAGAAAGGGGTTATAAAAGAAAGATATAGAGCTATTCTGGCCTCTGTAGCTCTCTCATGATCTACTTCATTTTTAAAGTATCCATTCTTTTTCATACACTTTCATGTTTCAAGTCCAGGTTGGACAGGGCTTTGAGGAATCTGATGTTCCTGAAAGTTGTCCCTGCCCATGGCAGAGATTTGGAACTAAATGACCTCTAAGATCCCTTCCAACCCAAGCCATCCTCTGGTTCTAGTTTAACCTTTGTTTTCAGTTAGTTGTTGCTTTAAAAGCTGCTCTAAAGCTTTGTGTTGTGTTGCAGCCTGCACTGTAGTCCTGCTTCAGCCAGGTACTTGTGAAATGCCTCCTTTTCAGTCACATGGCAACAGTTCTGAGTGGAGATACTTAAAATGCTTCTCATCAACAGCAGGATTTCATACATTGGCTTATTTTGAATCCTGAGACAGAGAGGCTTCGTTGCACTGGGTGAAAACAAGGAATTTCGAGTTTTGCTTCCATCTACAGTAATACAGATTTCCTTTCTGTTCTTATTTTCTATCAGCTGGCTCTGTCTTTGAGCTCTGATTTCAAGAACCCTTATGGAAAATTGTCCTATAAAACACAACTTTTATTGCTTATCATTCTTTTTTTAATTCCATCAAAGAACCACTTCTGAGGTAGGTTTTGAGGCTTTTATTTCTGGAAGTTTTTGGGTTTCAGTATTCAAAAGCTCTAGAAATCCTTCTGTGCTTTGCCTCAAAGACAATCCAAGTTTCCCCTATAGAGATGTGGGGAACAGAACAATTAACTTCTGCTGCCTTCATTCATTTCTCTAAAATTCTGTTGAGCTTACTAACAGATCTATTTTTGTTTATCCCTCCATTTTATATAAATTAAACCAACATTTATGTGATTCAATGCTATTTTGGTACAATTAGATGTCCTGTAACAACCTCTATACTTTTCATAACTAAGTTTAGAAAGAATCCTCTCTGCTTCCTCTCAGAAAAGCTGTCAGCTGTCACACTCTGGAATATCTGGCCTGCCTTCAGCAGCACTTGTTCTCCAGCCTATATCTGACAAATCAGAGGCTGCCATAACGAGACAATTCTGTGCAGAATTTCTCCCTGTAATAATGGTTTGAACATCTCAATCCATATCCAAATTTAACTCTGGAATTCTACAGCAGACTCTTAACAACTACCCACTATCTTTCCCCAAAGTGATTTTGTATGCAAACAGAATCTGTTTTATCATGGAACCCTTTCTGAACATGCTGCTGTCATTCCATTCACACACACTGCTTTTGCCATTATTTCCATCTTTTCTGAATACCAGCTCTCTTTCTGCACCCATGTCCAGGGAGTGATTATGAGACCATGGGGTTTTTTGTAACCTTATAGCTCTTTTTGTAACCCTACAATGCTTCATGTCCTGTGTTTATTTCCTGTGTTTCCTGATGTCCTGGCCCTGTCCATTCATCTATCTGAAAGTGTGATGTATCAACACAACTTGTAAAAGCAAGAGGCAATGTACACAGGTATTGTCAGAAAGATAAGGAGTTGGCAGAGTTAAGGTGTTGCTTCTTAACAAACCCATTTTACAGGACCTCAACCCTTGAAAGTCAATCAGAGATGACTAGTGAGTATTTTTATTCTTTCTGTTTAACTGCAGTAAAATAACAGTAATTCCTCTAGCAGCATTAGTAATGAGGGGAACTGGATCAAACATTTTTTCATAAATAATATGTTCTGGTGACGGTTTTTTACTGAATTTATGCTGATGCCTTTATCCTTGTTTATAACCTATTAACTGGTCATAAAAAGACCAGAGGATTGCACAGCACTGCATAGACATATAAATGTGAGTTTGCATTATGATGCAAAAGATACCATTTGTAAAACTTGGCCACTCATTGAACACTTTTTTCACATTCATTACATCACAGGAAAATGAATAAACTATTCAGGTCATTCTAAGTGAATAGCAATAAGGCTTCATAACATACCAGGATGAAATCTGCATATGTAATTTTAATTGACAAAAGCCATTAAAAACAGTATTAAGGAGATTCAGTACATTTTACTGCTACTCTTTTTGTCCTCATTCTTCTGGCATTTGCTATCCTAGCTACATTTCCAGATAGAGACGTCTCTAGCTAAGCTTCAAAAACCTGTTGGAAGGTCTCAATAAATCAGCTGGTTACCAAAGATAGTAAGTAGGTGCCTCCTTCACTAAATTTTGAAAAATCCTGTCATATATTTGGATATTTGAACATAAACTTAGGTACATATTTGGTCATATCTTAGAAGTATTATGCCAATCTGAAAGAAAAACAGTATAAGTGGTTTTATAAACTTGCGTTTGCATAGGAATATAATTTAAAGATTGGTTTCTCAAGGCTTTTTGATGCAGTTTGTTCAAGTACCAAGCTGATAATCTCACCGATGGGTGATATTTCCATCTTACAGCAATTGAGAGTCTTGTCAAAGAATGAAAGAATAAGATAGGTCAAAGGGTCCAAACCCTTCTGGAAGCACAACCATGTTCAAAAATCAATCAGATTCCTCAGGACCATGTCCCTTTGAGTTTTGTGCACTTCTGTGGTTGCTGAGCCCACAGCCTCTGTGGGTGAACTGTACCAGTGCACACCACCCACCCTGGCAAAAATCACAGTCCTCTTTACCAGTCCTCCCTCAGGTTACACAAACCCAGCTCAGGCACCATGTGCTCTAGCCCCTAGCATTGTGGCTATGAGTGGAAAAAGAAAGGGTTACAAATGTTATATACCTGGACTTCTGCAAAGACTTTGACACAATTCCCCACAACATCCCTCTCTCTAAATTGAAAAGAGATGGAGTTAATGAGTAGACTGCTGGATGGACAAGGGAGGGGTTGGACAGTAAAATCCAGAGGGTAGTGGTCAGTGCCTCAGAATCCTGATGGACCTCGGTGACAAGTGGTGTTCCTCAGGGGTCCATATTGAGACCAATGTTATTTAATATCTTCATTGATGACATAGACAAAGGGATTGAGTGCACCCTCAGCAAATTTGCAGATGACACAAAGCTGAGTGGTGTAGTTGATACATCTGGAGGGCAGGGTGCCATCCAGAGGGACCTGGACAAGCTCAAGAAGTGGGGCCATGGGAATTTCATGAGGTTTCATAAGCCCAGGTGCTGGTGCTGCACCTGGGTCAGGGCAACCCCCAGTATCCACACAGGCTGGGGGATGAACAGATCCAGAGCAGCCCTGATAAGAAGGACTTGGGGATACTGGTGGGTGGGAGGCTGGACATGATCCAGCAATGTGCACTCACTGCCCAAAAAACCAACCATATCCCATGCTGGATCAAAAGCAGAGTCGCCAGCAGGGCAAGGGAGGGAATTCTAGCCCTCTGCCCTGCTCTGGTGAGATCCCATCTGGAGAGTTGCTTCCAGGTCTGGAGTCCTCAGCACAAGAAGGACATGGACCTGTTGGAGTGAGTCCAAAGGAAGCCATCAAGTTGATCAGCAGGATGGAGAATCTCTCCTACAAGGAAAGGATAAGATTTAGGATTGTTCAGCATGGAACTAGGGTGACCTCATTGTGGCCTTTCAGTACCCAAAGGACCATTCTATGATCCTATTATTTCAGTGACCTTCCACTGGCCTCGCTCCAGTTTCTGAAAGTATTTCCAGTACTGGTGGCTGAAATTATATGAACATGCAAGAGTTTTCCTTTGCCTTTGTAAGTCTTTTTATCACTTCTCTAAGTGTGACAAGAGGTTTTCTGAGATCCCTCTGCAGGGCAACTCTGTTCTCCTGCAGATCAGCTGCTCCCCTCTGAGGGATCCAAGCTTTAAGGGTGTTGTGAGCCTGGAGGTATTGCAAAAAGAAATTCTTTACTGCTGCACGGAATGGCAAAAAAAAAAAAACAACAACAAAAATTATTTTCACATTATAAACAGGTTTTAAAATTTAATAGTGCCTTCACAAAGCTGCTAATGTATACATAGTGGTAAAGACAGCCTGAGACACAAAGTAGTGCATTTAGTTTCTGCAAGCGTGATATATTGCCTACACACTGAATTTTATTTGTTGGGGAATGTCAGAAAGTTGGTGGCATATCCTTCTGCTCCCTTTTTGTTGTGCTAAAAGTGAACTTGCCAAGGAAAAAATTTCCAGTTTCATTTTGGGTTCCTGTGTTTTTTATGACTGGTACATTTGCTCAGGGATGGGAAAAAAAAGTGATGCATGCTTGGCACAGAAAAAGCTTTCCTGTGTCTAATATAGCAGTGAGAAATTTTAGTCGTGATTGTGTCTTACCAGAAGACTGCACAATACCTCAAAGACAAGAATTAATGTGAATTCTTCATCATGCAGTGACCTTTAAATCTTCAGTCACAGAGCCAAAGTGCATGTCCAGCTTCATGCCAAAAACACAGATCTGAAATTTTCTGTCATTTTCATTGCTAGTGCATATTAGTACATGTTACTTTGTTAATCTGAAAAATTGCTCTTTTTTTTTTGCCAAAATTAACCAGAAAACTAATCCTTTCTGTTAAGAGTGATTTTAGCTGCACGTTGCACGTCAAAGCAGGAATGCAGGTTTTAAAATGTGTCTTGCATGACATCCAAGTTTAGTAGTATTCAGCATATACTACAAATGATGAAATATGTATGGGATTTCATATCTTGTTTTATACATATTAGTATTTTTCAGCTGTGTGTTAGGTGAGGATGAAGCTGCAAATATAAAAACCCATTGCATTTTTGCTTTGTGCTCAGAGTTTTGCAAGTATCAGTGAATAACCAGCATTACAGTGAGACTCAAACAAAAGGTCCAGTCAGGCACAGAAGGTTCACCCCTGTGGGCACCTTCTCACTGAACTCAGTGAAACTGTTTTAATGAATAAAATCTACTTGCTGGTCTGGGATTTATAGGAGCATTGTTTTGCAAAAAGGTATTAAGTAGCCATCTTTTGTGTTAAGCACAACATTCTACCTAACCTAATGGGGATAAAAAACCTATTAAATGTATTTTATTAGTTTTTGGTTTCCTAACTAAATTATAATGAAAATTAATTTAAAATATTCTTCTCTTTCCAGTGGGTGTTATTTCTCACAGTATGTCGGTTAATAAAGTGGTAAACAGTATTCTGTTCTCTGTATATAATGCATACAGTTTAAAAACAAACCATTAACGGCTTTTGTGTTACTGCTGAAGAGAGAATTTCTAGTTTTAATTTTGAGTGGGGCTTTTGGCATATCATTTGTGCATGGGTGGCTAGCGTGCTCTGGGGAGTTAAATGGCTTGGGCAGGAAGAATCTCGTGGTATGAGGTTACTCAATTACTACTGATCCCAGGCCCTTATAGCTAAAAGACACTGCCTCCGTGTGTTCTTTTCCAACCTGTGGACATTTCAAGATGCAGAGGAATTCTTCCATACTACCATAATTGAGTCAAAATGTGAATTGAATCCTCCCTCAGTGTGACTTTTCCTGGCACAGCCGCAAGTAGTGCTCCCTGTCATCCTCCAGCAGCCATCCAGGATTGTCACAAAGTCTTGCAGGAACTCTGACAGCTGCAACCTCCCCGGAGCTCCTACCCAGTGAAACTAGGAAGACCCAAGAACCCCGTGGCAGGGTCAGAGATCAGCCCAGAGACTGACTGGGAGCATCCTGCAGGTGCTGGGCCCTGGGACCGTGTAGGTTTCAGGGCTCACGTGTAGCAGAGATCAGCAGCAGCAAACTCCTTCTGCCAGCTGCCACATCGCTCTGAGCAAGGCTGCTGCCATGTCCCTGGCAGTGGGGACAACAGAGTGACTCACAAAAAACCTCCCAATTCACTGCAGTTTTCAGTCTGCAAAATGAAATAAACTAACACCCATCTCATGCTTTATGCTATACCAAAATCTGCAGTAGCTCAGGGGCTGCTTCGTGAGCTGTGCTGTCCTCCCCATCACAGGGGCAAGTGAATGACGGGGTGTACCCCTCCTTCAGCCATCTGCTGCCACCCCGGCGTCAAAGCCCTCTGAAAGCTTATGCAACTTCAGGCTGTTTTCAGGTTTTAATGAGTGCCTTTGGTGCTCTCATAGTCTCCTTCCTGCTCTGTGGATAAATGTATTGAGTGATTCATTATCACCAGAAAGGTGGATGAATAGATAGATGATAGATAGATGATAGATAGATAGATAGATAGATAGATAGATGATAGATAGATAGATAGATAGATAGATAGATAGATAGATAGATAGATAGATAGATGATAGCTAGAGAGCTGTTTGACTACCATCGAGTCAAGCTGGATCTTTTCCAAGTCTGGCATGCCATAGAAAGGCATTCAGAGCTTGTTTTGAGCTCCTAGGTTAGTCACTCTTGGTAATGAAGCTAAATAAGTAAGATGCCCCAAAGCCATTAAAAAATTGAGCTCTGGTGATCTTCTTGATCCTGACCCTAAGCGACATGGTAGCATTTACTCTCTGTATATTCATAGCAGCTTGTCATCCTTAAATATAGCTCACAACATAACTGCTTTCCTCAGTAACTGGGCTCTGTGCTGGTTTTGCTCAGCAGAAGGCAGAAAATGTGCAACGTGAGACCAAGGCAACAGTAAACTGAAAACAGCTCCCTATGCCTTTTCTTCAGAGCCACTGTAGTCCCAGCAGATCTCTCTCACGCCATGAGACCAGGACTCTCATCTGAAGGTTTTCAATGATGTATTTTCACCTGCAAGCACAGCAGACACTAAAATCATTTGCAGTGAAAAGAAATTCTGCTAGAGGATGAATATTTTATATCTTTTTTCTTGGCATTTCCTTTAAAAAGCGTGATTTTACTTTCCACCCCTATGGAGTCAGTTTTGTTATAAAGAGACAGCTCAGAAATGCCTGAAAGTATCTTGAATTGTGATTCAGGAGAAAAGAAATGGGGTTACAATCATTTGCTTGAAAAGAAATCCAAAGGTGTTCTCTGTTTTTGAGGGGTTTTCTTTCAATTCCTTGATAATGAGTGTAGCAGCAAAATCAGGAAACAAAGCTGGGAAATTTGCATGATGTAGCCATACACCTGACTGACTCATTTCCACACCTGCTCTGGGATGCTTCACTTCCAGCCACTTCAATGCCATTCCTTGAGAGGCAGCGCTGTGCAAACAAGGGCAGGAACAGGCCTTTGGCTTCGCAGCAGCAGCACATCCTGTGGCACCAGCCTTTGGAGCCAGATGGGTTTTCTGAGCAAAGCATAATGCATTGCAATTGAATTGATATTTTAAGCTAACACATGTTTAGATCAGAGAGGCTCACAACACAGTCCCTTACAATACACGACTGATTGCTTCATGACAGAAGCAGCTAAATGCTGTAATGGGGAAGGTGGTATCAGCATTTCACTTATAAATTTTGATTCTCAATTACTTAAAGCAGCTGTAAGAATTCACATTTAGCTGGGGCTTGAACAAGGACATTGGCCAAGACCCAGAGCAATCTAAAAAGCAGTAAGAGCTGATCTCTTTATGAAAGGCTTCCTAGTATGAAAAAGCTTAAATATAAGCGGACAGCAAAATCTGCTACCCCCAAGGCAGGGTCCTGTGTTTATTTCTGAAACTGAGATACAATTGAAGCAATGAAAATGAACGGAGCTTTGAAAAAAGCTTTTCTGAAAAGATCAGGTGGATGAAATGTACAGAGCTGCAAATGATCTCTAGGAAAGCACGTTAGCTGTACTTCACCTAACATGAAAGCTGAAGGACCACTAAGTTGAACAGTGGCAAAGTGTGAATTGTGTGCTGAGGAAGTGTTATCTTTAAAACATTTGCCTGTATAAGGTACCTCTTTGTAGTCAGGTATCACTGAGGCCAAGCACAACAGGTAAAGGTGACCAAGGATTGAAAAACATTATTATTGTTATTGTTATTATGAGTACTATTATTATTATTCAGCATTCTAACAGCAAATGCTTAAAATCTAGCCATTGTGTCTTTCAGAGTTCTGCTTTCCGAGATAGAAAAAGCATTTTTCTTCATGGCAGGCTATTCCTGAACTGTTTATTGTAGAATTTTTTATACCATTCAGTGAAGTGTCTTGCGTCCTGCTCTAGTTGTTATCAGCAAATGAAGTAGCAAGTCCATCACAACTGACTTGTGTTATGTTTGTTTGTTACTACACTCGGGGAACTCTTATGTATTAAGGGCTTTTTTTTTTCCTCCTACTTGAGGTTTTATCAATAGCAGTCATCAAGACCAAATCTTTCAGATTATATATTCAGAAGTATTTAAACTTATTAGGCAGAACAAATTAAGAAGATCAGACACTTAAAGAATATCTTCTGCTTTGACAGTACCTGTACATACTGTGAATCAATTTCTAGATTTGGTTCTAAGCAAAGCATTCTTTATGCTGTCTTGAAACAAAAGAGACAGCTGCATATACAAAAGTTAAAAGGAAGATTGAAAGGTATTATAAAAGATGCTTAGACAAAGATCTGAACATGAGTAATTTGTAGAACAAAGTCTTCACCGAAGAAAGTATTCCAGTTAGAGACTTTCACACATTTTTCTACATATCAGCTGTACTTGCTATTAAGTAAAATTGTCCCGCTGGGAAGGCTATAGAAAGATGGTTCTCAGATACCAAATTTCTGGTTCCAAGAACTGCATATTAAACTTTGCCAAGTCTGTAAGGAGAAAAGATAAGATCTGAAGTCTTCAGAAAGCTGGAATGTAATGAAGAGAACACCAGGCTTTTAGATCACATCTTGGGGTGACATTTTGGTTTCTTCCTATAACACACCAATAAACTGTTACTTTGAAAAAAACTTCAAAAATTCCATACCTAAAGTTAGGGAAAGGGATCCATAGTTAAGCACATAAATATGTAATCTGCTTTCCAAATGGATAAGTATGTGCAACATAAAGAAAAACTTGGAGTTATGTGTTTGTAAATACATTGAGGCTACAGAGGAATTTTCTAAGTACTTGTTTATCCAAATGACATCTCAACCCACTAAAAAACTTAAATCATATATTGTTGAAAACCATGAAAATATTTGAGTCTTTTTGTCATATCCTGTGAAATCATTAATATCTTGTAATCTTGTAAAAGTAATAATCCAGTCACATTATATTTGACAACTTAAAGGGCTGTCATGACTCCCTTAATAAGCACTATAAAATCATTACCTAATTTTGAATATATATATATTTCTTTAAATAAATAGGATTGTCTGGACTACAATTTTGCTTCTTTATTGATGTATCTTGTACCTATCAGACTATGAACTTACTGATGAGTCTACATTTTTGTTGCCTGATAAGATAGCCAAAAGGAACAAATTTTTTCCCTAAGGATGGTATTAATTAGTTAACTAATATTTAGGTTTTGATTGCTTCCCCCATATGGACACAAAAACACACATACAATTTCATTAGCACCTCATCAGTGAGTGCTAAAATGTTTATAAGTTTTTCACAGTGACTATTTGATGCTGGTTCCAGTTAAGCACTACTGCCTAAATATTCATTTCCTGGCTTATTAATCCATGATGACAAGTCCTATTTTCTCCTTTTTGTCCTCCCCTCTATTCCCCCCCCAAACACGCTTTCTCCTCACTGTCGTTTGCAAAAGATTCTGATTTTAATGACAATGTCATAAATTTTGAAGAAAAGGGAGGTAATGTTTTTAACCAGTATTTCTGTTGTCAAAGCCAGATGCTTTATCTTCTGAGTATCTTTGAATACAATCATTTAAATATGTTCAGCCCCCTAAAGCCATTATCAAGGCTGTAATGGTACAACTCACATTGTGTTTCTATTATGGCCTCTCCGAATAGTTAATGTCAGGTGTCAGATGAAAAGGAATGTATTTGAATCACAAAATTCACTCTCCTGCTATGAAATACAAAGAAACTAACTGAACAATACTATGCTAGAAAATGCAAAACAATAATCAACAAAAATTAGCATTATGTCATTAACTATGTCTAAAGTGAGGCAAGAATAAGCAAACTGTGCAGAGTGGCTCATGTATTTACGTGTGGAGGGACTTGGGACTGAGATTTGAGATTTCTGTGCAAGCAGGCACTGAATTTGTATTGTTCCCCAGCAGGGGCAGGAGAAATGTGCCCTCTTCTCCTCACCCAAGACTGAGAATTCATCCTGCATGGGAGCATCCTAAAAGCTACATATGTTTGGCAGAAGTCTGGATCTCTGCTAACATTTCCTTTAAACAACTGCAAAAAAAAAAAAGTTTAAAAAAAAAAAAAAAGAAAAAAGCAGTAGCTACGTGCATGATCATAAATTGCTCTGGTCTCTGAGTTTCCATGTCCCAGTAAGCTTCAAGGTTTCACCAGAGAATGCAAATTGAAACTGACTGCAACAGTTGGCTCTAGATTTTGTTGTCAGGGAGCAGTATTCATTTTCCTCAGTGCCTGATTTCCGTTGCCTTTCTGCTTAAGAGAAAAAGAACAAAAGGAGATAAGGAGGCAGATTGAGAGAGCATGGCATAGGAATTAAAATATGGTAAAATTATACCTTCTTCCTGCTATGAAGTGCCATAACCCCAGGATACTGAAAAACTAGATCTAAAATAGGCAAAATGTGCTGTTATGTGCAGGGAAGAAAGAGGCAACAGATAAAGGTACTGGCCAGCAGAGTGCAAGCATGCAACTCAGCTGCCAAACTTGAACTTACATTTTAATTACATTTAATTCTCCCCCTTACACAAGCTTTGCTGAAAGCCATTGTGAGGCACTGTGGATCTGAGTCCTTCAGCAACACTGCTGAAGAAAAGCACAAGGCCCATATCTTTTCTTCCAGCCAAGATTCCATCTTGAAACCGTCACAACTCCAGCACCCTAAGCGGTACCCAGGCCTCACAGCAGCCTTGCAGAAGCATGGCCTTGAGCCCTGCTTGGCACTGCCCACGGGGATCCCACCCACACCTCTCACCCTGGTGTAACTCCTGTTTTAAGACCGGCAGGAATTGTGGGCAGCCTCCTGTACCCTGTGTGTGAGTGCCAATACTCCTGTAAGCCTCGATGGGCAAACCAAGCACAGCTTTAGGACAGCCAACTTCGCATCACCCTGGGGCAGGCTGCTCCCTCGCCACACTGGAGCCATTTGAACCAGTCCTGGGCCCCTTTCATGGGTATCTGACAGAGGAGAGGGAGAACACAAGGGAATTCTACTAAGATTTCACATTAGAAGTTCAGTTTCACCTTTGATCCTTGATAGACAGTGATTTGCCCCGGTTTTGGCTCAGGTGCAGGTGCATTTCAGCTCAGTGATTTTCAGTTATGCTTCTCAGACATCATCCACTGTCACAGGGTTACTGTTGTTGCTTTTTTCCCAACCTGGAAATGAAACTCAAGATAATTTTACTAAGGAGGTAATATGAAAGAGGATCTTTATTTGAAGGCCTTCAGAGGCAGTTATGGAAAGATCTCCACAAAAGCAACGCCCCCGATGGGTGAGTACAGTTTATAGGTTTTAGGAAATTAGAATAATTGATAAAAAGCACCAAATAGAAGGACAAGTGGTGATGCAATTCCCTCCCCCCAGGTCAAGCCCCTTCTCTGGAGAAGCCCCTTCTGCACTAGTTGTACTTTTTCTATAAGAATGTATTGTGAGGGGTTATTCTTTGCCTTGGTTCCCAGGAAGAATCAAGACAGCACAGAGCCTTGTACCTCTCGGGGCTTGGAGCTCTGGAATTCGTTTTGCCTTTCTGTTTAAGGAAAAGCCATGGAAAAGTACTGGGAAAATGAGTCCCTAATACTATAGGTGACAGAGTTACAAATATATGTGTGAAGAATACAGAAAACACAGAAAAAAGGCTAAGCCTAAATGGCATCACCATGAGTAATTATTTTAGAGGATTCTGGTGGAATATGCCAATGCTCTCAAACACTATTGATCATCTGGCTCAGGCTCTTCTTCTGACTTGTATATTAAATGAGCTGACATTTGTTTCAGCTCATTTTGCTTTCTGCCAGAATTCAAGCTATCTCAAATGAGCTTGTTTTAGGAATGTTCTTCTTTCTGGTCACTGCTTGGATGGGGGCTTCATATTCCATTGGTCTCAGTGATCCTATAGATACTCATCTGAATATCCAATTCTTCTTGTCATCAGGGTTTTGTGCAAGAACACTCATAGTTAGGTCGACAAGAGAGAAAAAGTGTCTTAAACTAGGTATTCCTCAGCCAGTTGTAGAGGAAAACTTTGCCTGAAGTAAACATTATGCCAAATGGAGACATGTCAACTGTCTGAGCATGCTTCTTAGATTCTCATGTAAAGAAATTACTGGAAGCTGCTCAAAAACTGGCAAGGTTTTTTTTGTAATTTTTTTTCTAATTTGGAACATGAAGTGTCAACAATCCCCTGCGTACACTATACTGATACAATTTATGACCCAATACTTTAATCTCTACCATCAAATGCCATGGGAGCTGCCTGAACAATGGTTCTTTATTATGTGTGGAACATTTCACACCATGAAAGTGTCCCCAAACACTTAACACAGTTACATAAAACAGTCTCAGTAAATCATAGCAGAGAATAAATAAATTTAAAAGATTTAGGCAAAGGAAAGCAGAAATAATTCAAACACTTAGTCAAACATGCAGCACAGAGCAAGGCAGTAAATGATGCCATGTATTTCTTTTAAAAATACCTAAAACGGTTGTTTTGTTTTTTCCATTTGCTCTCTAAAATACCAACACTGCCTCTCAAGAAAGCTAAAGAGAATTAGCGTCATAAACAAGCAGCCTGGAGTCTAACAGAGTGTTAAGCTTTCTTTTCAAGAAACCATCCAGTCCTGGTGTAACAAGATACTTAAACCAGTCCATGTGATTAGAGTTATTCAGCCGTGGAAAGCTGGGCATGTAGTTAAATACCTTGCTGAATTGTGAAGATGATACTGAGGAAACTGCATGTTAAGGGTGGAATTAATCTTGCTGAACTACAGTTCTGTTTAAAAGTTAGATGTTCTGTTTAAGCTACTTTTATAGCCAGTTACAAAAGAGAGGCATCTGAAGGACGTTCTTTCTTTCTTGCGGGGCATCTAATATAGATAGGATGATTTACCCTACAGTTCTGCTCACCTCTCTCAATGGACTAGAAATGGAGCTCAGGTAATTAATTTAGTTTCTGTATCTGACTTAAACATGGCTAAAATTCAGGGAGATTTGACACACATTTGCTTCTTCTACATCTTACACTGCAAGAGAGATGCTTGAAAAGTTTGTGGAGAGAGTTTTCTCATGGCTCTGTGCATATACCAGGGGTTTGCATTGCTGTGGAATCTAAGAAATTTTGAATTCCTTCACCAAAGAAGTTTTCTTGCATTATCACACAGGAATAAACTAAAAGTTTGTTGAGTATGAAAATAAAGATGCTGCACTTAAAAAATTTGCAGTTGAACCCATGGCAGTTGTGTGTCACATCTGCAGTAATGAGACACTGCAAATGTTTGTGACTTAATACTGCTACAGGTCATACAGTGAATTATAATACCTATTCTGCCCTGAAAAATGACAGTGCTACTCTCTGAGGAAGGAACAGCTTGTTCGACCTGCCACAAGATCAGCCTTGTACAGAAAATGCTCCAATGTGATACCTTGGGATTATCCTCATATAACTGGTTTGCCTAATTCGAACTGGCAGACACAATCTGAATTCAGTGACTCAGAAGATACACGAGATTTCATCAGTGAGATCATTTGAGTCGATTAACTCAGGCACTACCAGCCTCCGTCAGCTTCTTCAGAGAACTCTTGGGGCACAGCAGGTGAGGACAGAGGCCAAACAAAGCTGCTTGATTGCCACTGCCTGTATCCCACTGCATCAGAGACATCCATAAGGTAACTGGTTTTCTAGGGATGAAATATGAAATTCTGGCCCATCCTTAGAGCCTGGGTTAACAGGTTCTCACAGGAAGACATGTCATATGCAGAGCTTGCAGTACAACTTACAGTTCTTCTTATAAGAGTCATAAATGCCTGATTTGTACTGTAGACATAACTTCACTGTCTCAAACTCTTAATAATGATTGAATAACAAAATGCAAACATTATAGTTTGTCAGCATAAACAAAACAACAATTATATTAAAGGTCCTACAGGCATTGCTCATTTTTATTAATAATTCCTGCTTTTCAATCAAGCCGTACCAGATGCCAAGTTAATTATTTTAAACACTTTTCAATTTTGGCAGTTTATTTGAACTGAAAGTGGGGAAGTGAGGAGAGAAACAAAGAACAGAGAAATGGAAAATCCTTCACCATCAAATAATTGAGGCATATGACAGAAGAGGATTTAGGAGGAGAAAGCCCTAAGGAAATTTTGGGAGGTTTCACTAGTTTGTTCTATGGTGAACCATCCAAAAATGAAATGCCTGAAAAGCTGGAGGCTGAACAGCTTAAGATAGACTGTGCACACAGAAACATTGCAATGTTAACTGCTGGAAGAGGCATAAATTATGCATTTCTGGTGTGTCTCTATAGGCCTTGTAACCTTCTTTCGACCCTTAGGGTGCTCATTATCTGTAGGAGCAATTAACAAGACAGTATCTTGCAGCTAGCATGATTTCTTACCTTTAGAGTGATTTCAAATCGAATAAAAAAGGAGGCTAATAGAGCCAAGGAGGCCTGAGCTGTGAAGTTGCTTCTGAAGTATATTGGATGGAAATAATAAGTAAATTGAAGGTACATGGTGCCAGGGAGCCTGGATTATGTCTGGCTGGTTTTGCTTGCTGAATCTTTTATGTTTCGGATGGATATTGTTGTTCCTGTGAGAGATTATGCAAGTGACACAAATAATGGAAAATGCCTTCATTAAATCTGAAAGGAAAGGCCTAACTCCCCTTACTTCAGCATCTTCAAGCTGATTAATCAAAAGATCTGGATTTTTAACTAGCAAGAATAAATTAAAAATAACAGAGGTAAAAAAACACACTTAAGACAGGTCCTAGAAAACAAAGTTCTGATGACCAACAATCTGCTTAACTCCCCTAACCCAGCAGAAATTTTTCAATATTTAAGATACATGAATAGCTTAGGAAAAAATAATGATCAAGTGCAAACTATGCAATCCTAAGATAAAATTTGTACAAAACTAATTATTTCAAGTCTTCAAAAAATCTAAATTAAATGTTTCTTATCTGAAAGAGGAGATTGTTGAATACAAATCAGCCCTATATTATGATTTCTCTAGAGCTATCCTACTGCAATATAAAAATCCATGACAATGTTTAATATACAGAGACTGGCACAGTTCTACGTGTTCCTCTAGTAGTAAATGTTATGCACCATTGTTTTCTTTAGCAGTAACATGCTTTATTTTCTGCTCCTTCCTAATGCACAACTATCATTCCAAAGGCTACCACCTTGTGCACTGAGGTACATTATAAGCTACACAAGTTAAAAAAACAAATACTAAATTTCTGATTTAAAAAACAAAATAGATTTTCAAAATATATACCAAAATGTTTATTACTTCCACATCCCATTAGCCAACACAAGCCACCATTATTTAAGAACATCTTTTTACTGTTTCATCATGAGTTTATGCTGAATCTGGAAATGGGATTTCTATATACTCCTACAGCTGCTGATTTCACTGAGGATTCAGGTGGAGTCAGGGATCTGGCTTCCATTATAAGGCTGAAGTTTAAAGTTTCAGGTTCCTGGGGCTGAGGACATTTTTCTCCTGTAAACTACGATGACTTGAAAAATGCTTGCAAGAAAAACCTTGGAGTCATTCCATTCACCTGAAGTTTATCATCATTCATATGTGGCCAGGATTTCTCTACCAGGATTTCTCTACCATGAGAAGCAAAACCAGATAAGAATTGAAACTGTATTGGTAGCAACCTATTTTATTCTTATCAAAAAAATTTTTTTTAAAGCTATTGATTCTAAAAAGCATGTTCAATTTATGATAAAAAGTGAAATTTCATCTTACATGTAGAAACACTACTATATTTATTAATAACTAAAGTGTAAAGGACAATGAGATTTCAGAGTCAGAAAATGAAAGGATGCTATTGAGCTTGTAAGGAGGGGATATATTTTGGCAGAAAGGTAATCATTTAGCACAGCAAAGTCAGTCATCTGACTCTGGATGTTGGTCCCCTTCACTATAGGAGTTAGAGAACACAAATCAGGAGGAGGGCAGTCAGAAAGTCACGACTTGGATCTTGGGGGATTTCAGTTACTCAGGTATTGAGTAGGATGACAGTTATACAAAGGGTGTAGAGAGGAACACATTTGTAAATGTTGACCAGCGTTGCTTTCTTTAGCCATTGTTGAGGTGACTATAAGATGAGAGCTTGTTTAGGAACTTTTCCTAACAGTTGTGAGCTCTGATAAATAGAGTTTAGGAAAGAGCAAGACCTTTCTGGGTTTGAAATCTGCCTTGGGGTTGGGAAGCACACCACTGTTTTCCTATCACAACTGCAACCATTCCTTCCAGAAACTCCCTGCCAGCTCCCTTGTGATAATATGATTTCCAGAGATCTCTTGTTCCTCCTACATTATCACAGAATGTCTCTACCCTGACTAAACTTCTTTAAAAAGTCAGATTTGCATCACAGGCATACTATCAACAGAGGCTTACTGAGACAAATGTATCTCTGTGTGTGTGTAAATACTACGTCATCATCCTAATACTAGAAGTTTTTTGGGAGCAATGCTTTATATTCCTTCAAAAGAAGACCCATAATTAGGTGGAATGTTCTCAAAAATTACCACTATGTCTGTTATATAACAAGTGTGGTATAGATGTGAAATCATCAAACCATAGCTTTTGCCAAATAGGTCAATAGAAATGAAATCACACTCAGTCAGAATAGGAGCCACCTCTACTATTGAAGAGTTTACTCGTATACAGAGAGTGCTTCTTAGTTATCACAACAAACACTTACCAGGAGTTTCATTAAACTGAGGGCTGCTTCAAGGAGCCCGGGTCACATGTTCAATTAATCCCTTTTTTTTTTTTTTCAATGCTTGAACAGTGTGTTAATTTAAGGCTTAATGCTACCTTCAGATATTGAGCCTCAAAGCCTCACTAACATAGCACGTTTATTTCTTCACTTTGGGGAAGTGGAATGTGAAAAGGCTGATATTGCTTCTAACGCTACTGTTTATTGAGCATCTCTATGCCCCACTTTAGCCAAAGGTGATTCCTCTGCAATTAAAATGGAATTTCATCTGTTTCCAGCCTGTCTTTCATGCAGCTTCTCTGAGTCTCTAATGAGCAATTTGGGTCCAGCTACTTAATTCGTGTGCAGAATCAGGAAGTTCCAGCTTTTCCCCCATACATCAGGAATGCTGTTATTTTTCAGCTTCTGGGTGCGCATGTTCAGTCCGGGAGGGAAATTTCTACGGAGGCTAGAACAAGGTCTCCATAACAGGTCAGATCTATTTTGGGAGGGTTTTTAGAGATGCAAAGCATTTGTGAGCACAAGGATCTCCTAAAACACCTTGGCATAGCTCAGTGGAACAATTCAAAACTGAGCTGTGAGATATGATTTCCCACTCCTTCAGGCCACACAGATTCTTGTGTGAGAGAAACCAGCAGTCTCCTCGTGCCTGCAGGAAGAAGCGGCCCAGAAAAATCCTTCTCGGTGCGTCATTCATGCTGGAGAGAAGGAACAGGACTATTCTGCTGGCAGATCCTGTTTTTCTTTCGCTGTCAAAACGTACAGAAAAGCCTTCCTGGCTCGCTTCATTGAGACAAAGTTTGAGGCGGGGAGCGAGGGGTGCGGAGCTGCCGTGCCGCCGTCCCCTCCGCAGCCCCGCAGTGCCACCTAGTGCGAGCCCGGCCGCCGGGAGCCAGCGCCGCTCGGGCAGCCCCGCTCGGGCCGCGCTGTGCCCGCAGCCCCAAAACGCTCCTTTGTGCAGGGGCCTTCCCTCTGGGGGGAACATAACATAAAGTCCCCAAAGCGCTCCTGTGCAGGGCCCTGCCCTCTGGGGGGACCGGGGCTTTGACTCCGGCTCCTGGTGGCCTCGCCGCGTCCGCGGTGCTAAGAAGTTGTTGCTGGAGTTGTACTTCCGCTGAAGAGCGGGGAGGAGGGAGGGGAGAGGATGGCTCCAGCTGCTCAAAGGACAGACTTTGGCGTTTTGAGCACCTGCCTGAGAGAACTGCTGAGGGGCATTGGGAGAGACTTGGAAGGGCTCTGGTGGCATTCTTCAGGATGGCTGGGTATTGAATAGATGGCCGCTGGGCACATAATCTAGAATTTATCAAGCTGAAAAAAACCAAATGAGAATTCAGGTCAAACTTCATTCCTTGCGTCTATGAGAGTAAATATACCACTAGAAACCCACAATACAGCTGGATGGAGGGGAAGCTGAAAGCAACAGTAAACAGAGAAGGATGAGCAGGAGGATCTACCAAAGGAGTAGTCATGTAGGCTTGCAGTTGTTTGGATGCTTCGCTCATCCTGCTGGCTCCTTCAGCTTTCTTGCTGGGGCTGCTAATATGTGGTGTGCATATAAAACAGTTCCAGACTGCTAAAAGAAAGCATAGTGAGGCACATTTGTTATACTGCTTGGCAAAAAAAAATCCCCAACAAACTCCAAACATAATAAATAGTCAGTGCATCAAAATCCATACCTGCTGTTTAGGAACAGATATGCACACATTTATTACCAGTTTTAAATTCTTTATAATATCAAATGTAGCTATGTCAAATCCCAGAGGGAATCCCCCTGCAGAAAAAGGGAAATATATTGCATCAGTATTTCATTATACAGTCCACTGATCACAAAACACATCCACTCTAGGTTTACCCCAGAGTCCCTACATAACACGCTGTTTGCTCAGAACAAATTCAGAGTCTCAGGAAAGGGAGTTTAAACCACAGTCTTCCATTGTGACATCTTATTCCCTGAAGATAATTAGCACACTCCACAAAGCTCTGATAAAAGTTGTCTTTTCCTTTTTTCTTTTTTTCCTTTTCTTCTGTTAATCTTATCCTGTCATCTAATCGTCTGAACACTGTAAAAATGAAAATGTATTCATTAATTTAATGGTTTTGTGGACTGAGACATGGCATGTCTCCTGTATTTGCTGGCTTCTCTAAGAACTACCTCTGCAACCAGGTGCGGTCTTCCAGGATTAGATTTTAGAATATAGGAACCTCCAGCTTCATTATAACAAGGTGAGAGTAAGTGGTTTAGGAGCACACTGGCACGGTATTCCCTCATCCCCAGAGGTCTCATCTGCCATGTTTAAACCTCTTTATGTTCCCGTTATGATGTTAATGTGGAGAAGAGAAGATGGAGGTGCAAGAGTCAAGCATGACAACTTATTTTAAAAGTGGCAATTTGATACGTCAATGCACTAGTTCCTGAAATGAGTATGATTTTATGCTTCCAAATATTGACAGATTTAGTCAGTTAAGAGATCATGATGTCTATAGTAATGGACATCTGGAGTGACATAAAGTTTGTTCTCTTCATACTGGATAAAGAAGGTATGAAGTATGATTAAACTAAACTATATTTTTTAAATACCCACTTTGCAGAGGCATAAAACACTTCAAGAGGCATGAAGCAATGAGAAATCAAACTCCCAGGAATGAAGAGAGCAGTGGTACACAGGAACACTACACTATACAGCAACAAAATTGTTACACTATAATGCAAATTGTTCGCTTTAACATTCAAGTTGCCTGCTCTTGCCCTTGGTTGCCTAACAGACTCAAATACTGATTGCTTTCTACACTGAAACAGTGTTCAGCTAAAAGATTACTATTGTTCAGACTTTTTCAGGAAATTTAGAAGGGTTTATGATGTTAAATCAAAATTCTAGTTTCCTGTTTTGATTCAAACTATATGAATTCAGAGCAGAACAAAGCATTTGTGTCAAATAAGTTAATACATGAAAGCATCCTGTTTTCTTCTCACAAATGGTCTGCTAGAGCTACAATTTCAACAGTGTCTCTTTCATGATATCTTGTCTTTTGAAGCTGAAATTCAAAGTGTGACTTTGAGAACATAAAGATGAGAAATTGGAATCAGAGGGTATACCATAACAGTTTTTATAGAAGAATAGCAGAAAGTTGAAGATGTTTTACCTAAGCAAGATTCTGTCAAGGCACATAGAGAAATTACTGTAAGATTTTCTGTCTTTCTCTTTCGTTAATATTTTACATTGAGCTAATAGTCATAACTACTTGTCAAACTTGCCAAATTGGGCTATGTGCCATCCCTACATATACTAAAAGCAGTAACTCATAGTGAATTAAAACATGTGGAGGTCAAAGTAGAAACACTGAAAAAATTTAAAGGGAAGATAAGCAGTCCATTTGCCACAACTGAATATAATAAAGTTTTATAGGTTGTCATCTGCCTTACCTATCCATGGAGATGAGATGGGAGGAAGCACAAAAAGAGGAGAACAAAAGAGAGGATAGTTTTGTTATTAATCCAGGTATTTTATTGAAGTTCTTGTTGTAAGTGAAAAAGACTAGAGAGACTATAAAAGAGCAACAAGAAGATGTGGGCTGATGGACAATGAGGAGCTGTATTTTGGGCAAAGCAGAGGCAGAGAGACAGTAGATGAGACAAGTGTGATGACAGTAATGAGGAGGATGTGACAGGTTTTGTCCTCACAAGATGGTGAATTCATTGGGATAAGGAGCAGAGTATTTGGGGTTTGCAGTTAGTATAAGAAATAATGACACTGGTTTTCTTTGAAATGGCTTCAAGAGGCCATCTTGGCTCTCTTTTCTGCTGGTTAGTGCTGACTAGCACAGTAGAACTCTTGACCATAGTATCTAGAATCTGGATAAAGGAACAAAAGTCAAGAGCCTCTTAGAAACTCAACACTGCAAGAGTTGAAGAGCTCAGTGCAAGATCAAGTACCTGGAGCACCTGCCTCTGTGGCATGAACACAGGCACAAGGGCTCCTTTCCCACATTTACATTTATTTATTCAACCACAGCAGCCTTAGATTTCCCTCTGTCGTACCTTGGTAACACAAAACACTTCTGCTTTTGTAAACAAAGCTTAAGAAATTGTCCCCACCCAGACACCTGGGAACTAGAAGGTGTTGACGGCTAGGTCACAGATCTGGAGGTAGTTCTGCAATATTCACTTAACTGGCAGCGTAGCTTTGAAACAAGCATCCACTCTTCTCTTTGCATTCTTCAATTTCCCTTTGTCCTACTTGTGTGAGTATCACAGTATAAGGTAAGTCTGACAGGAGACACTCCTCTGCATCTTCTTTGTGTGAAGCCCTGCTGCTCTGCATTCAGGAGGGCAGAAGGACCAGGAAATGCCCCAGGTCATGTCATCTACCTAAAACAGTGGGTGGGGATGCTCTGCCCTGATCACAAGAGGTACACTGCCTGCTGCCCTCTGCCTCCTTTCACTGGGCTGCCTATTATAATTGTAAAGAGTGGTACTGTTAGGATGGAAAAGACAAGCTGAGAGCTATTGCTGTGCATTAAGCACAGGCAGAAGAACAAGAGTGTATCACTTATGCTGTGGGGAGTGAAATGCTAGTTGACTGGACAAGCTCAAAAAAGACAAAAAGAAGAGGGTGACCAGGTTGTAATGTGAAACTCAAAGTGTTGAGAAGTTGCAGGTCTTGCTCAGGGAAGAGAAAAACAGGATCAGAAACAGGAACATGTCGGCACTGGAATCGTTCATGTGAAGGATCAGAAATTTGTCAAAAAATTATCAGAAATTTATTGGGAGAAAGTCAGGAAATGAGATTGCTAAATCAAGAAATGGCTAAAGCATCACTAAATAATTTGGTTTTGAGAGCCAGTATCTGGCAGGTATCTATGAACAGAAAGCAGCAGCAAGACTTATTCATGGCTGGAAATTAGGAGGTACATGGGACAGAAACATTAGAGATTAGCTTTAAGCTGTCATGGTGATAGTGAAGCAAATGACAGAAAGAACTTAGAAGGAAGAAAACCCCAAGGAGAATTTTTGTGCAATATAGAGGTGAGCCTTCCAAGCTGAGAGGTCTGATCAGAGAAAGACAGACTGTGCACAGAGAAAGATCTGTTTAGCACAACATCAAGTAGAACATCTGCTCAGCTGCAGCTGACCCAGCTCTGTTGGGACAAGAAACCATAATACAAAGAGAATCAAAAATGCATCTGAACACTGACAGGAGGCTGAAGCGCGTCTGGCCAAAGATCTTCATTTCATTCATTGGATCCAGGCACAACCAGCTACACTGAACCACTGGATCTGCCATGATCCCTTACTGATACCACTCATGTAGACAGGGTTAAAATGCCTCCTGAGGTGTGGGAAGAAATGACTGAACACAAGTCAGGCCAAGAGAGGGGTCCTGCCATTTCTAGTACTGCAATATTACGTTTCAGTGCACCCTCCGGGAGAGGAGAAAAGGGTCGAGAAGCAAGCAGAGGAACATCCACTACAGATAAACAAACCTTCATTAATCTCTTTTGGGGTTTGTAAATTCATGTTTGCAGATTTGTGTGCCTTGGATAGCGGGCTGCAAAACTAAATGAAAACAAAGGGTCCAAAATTTCCTCTCACAGTAGTTATTAGGACCAAACAGCAAATCACAAAATCACAGATCAGATGAGGGTGTAATAATTACCTCTGGTGATAATTTAGTCGAACCCTCTTGCACAAAGCAGGGCCATCACTGACAAACCTGGACCCTTTTCAGACAGTTTTTGGGTATCTCCCAGTATGGAGGCTACGGCCTCTCTGTACAGCGTGTTCCATGGCCCTCAGATTAAAAAAAAAGTGTTTGTTATCAGAGGGAGCATCCTCAGTGTTTCAGTTTGTGCTTGTTGACTCTTGTCCTGAACATCACTGAGAAGAGTCTGGTTCCATTTTTTTACACTCTCCCCTCAGTTATTTATATACATTAATAAGATTTCTCAGCAAACCTTCTATTTATCAAAATCCTTTATGCAGAAAACCTGTAAGATTGCCGTAAGTCTGCATAAACTCTTAATAGAAGACCTAGATTGTGGGAAAAGGAAAGAATGTTGTGTTGGATGAGGAAGAAGAGATCTTTGCCATGACAGGCCTTTTTGCTGTACCATTGAGAAGGATAGGAGGGTGTAGGCAGCTCCTTCTACAAGAGAGGAAACTGTGCTTACTTGTCTGGTGTCTGGGACCTTTGCAAACCATATTTCAGTAATATTTCCCTCTCTGTTCAACAACATGTTCAACAACTCTGTTCATGCTCCAGCCCAAAGTACCCTGGGAGACAGAGGTTGGATTTACTTACACTGTGGGCAGAGAACAGCTGGACTGCTGCACTAGTGAAGGATGAGCAGGTGTCCAGGTGTCCAGTGCCACCACCAGGACTTCACATGTTAGGGAGGAGAACTTCTTTGTGGAAAGGTACATCCAAAAGAAAGTGTTGTGTTAAAACAAGCTTCCATGCAGGTAACCATCATAAATTAGTTGAATAGCTAATTTTAAATTGAAAAAAGAAGCTTCTGAAGACTATTTACTTTTACAATGACTATAATATAATGTATGGAAATCTGTGAAGTGTGGCATTTCGTTGCATTTTTCCGTGCAATTATGCCTGAATTCAAAAATTGGTTGTGTGTCCCTATGCCAATACAGCTTGTTTAAGAATAAAATATTGGGTCATAAAATTCTTTCATTGCAATAATAGAGAAATTTAATTTCCTTTTCTAAAGGATTTTTAACTTTCCTTATCCACTCTCTGGGACATGGCTTGCAGATGATGCCTGTGTTTCCTACCACATCATGGAGATGCATGGTGTCCTGGACTGGGCAGCAGCCCAACCTGGTTCCAGAAGGCATTGCCAAAACAGGACTGCAGAAGTAGAAAATAATATTAGTATAATTGTTGTAAATTAAGAACATAATTGAGCAAAAATATATCATGTACAAACTTAATTTCACAAAGATTATTAAAAGATAATGACACTATATCCACTCCAATAAATATGCCCAGTCTGAGAGATAAAATTTTCAGATGAGGGAGAACATTCATTTTTTTCTCTTTTATGCCTGAATCTTCATAGCAAGTAGGAACTGGAGTGAAAATTTATCTCTACCTTTAGATATTAGAGGTTTTTCTGCCTCTGTTGAAAAAAATTACTTCAGATGGTTTACTGCAAGATTTTTCTATGCAGTCATCAAAATAAGCTGGCTATGCTGATTACTGTTACAACCATAAAGGTAAAAGGTTGGTTAGGAAATAGTTTTTCTGCAATTTTCTGCACATTTAAACTTTGGGATATAATTGAAGAAAACTTTGGTTAAATGTACATTTCAATGTTAAAATTTACAATCAAGCTGGCAATTAAATCATCCCTCTGTTTTTCCCTTTAATTAATAAAATCGTATTTTAAGTAGATATCTCTTGTGTTTCTATGCATGACAGAAAAATATGCGTAACATTCCTTACACTTTGGTAAAAGTTTTACAAGGTTGGGGTAAAATTCTAGTGTTGTGGGTTGACCCTGGCCAGAAGCCAAGTACCCACACAACCATTTACTCACTCCTCTTCCCTCCTCCAGGAGTACAGGGAAGAGAATAGGAGGAGTAAACCCAAGAAAACACCTGACAGTTGACATAAAGACAGCTTAAGTGAAGCAAAGGGGGAAAAACTATACTAGTGCTGCAAAGACTCGCTAGCTTCCAAAAGCAGAGTGATGCCCAGCTAGTCTCTGAGCAACAGGCACCTTGGAAGGCAAAATCCCCAACTTCTTTCTTCCTGTCCCACAGCTTTTTTGCTGAGCATAGTGCCTTACGATATGCACTATCCTTAGCTGACTCAACTCAGCTGTCCCAGCTGTGTCCCCTTCCAGCTTCTTGTTCATCCTCAGCCTGCTGCTGGGGAGGAGAGAGGGGGAGCAGGATAGGAAAAGGAGGAAACCTTAGTGCTGTCCAGGCACTGTTCAGCAATAGCCAAATGTCAGTGTGTTTTCAACACTCTTAACCACAAGTCCAACACACAGTGCCATATGGGCTGGTAGAGGTTATCTCCATCCCCACCAGACCCAGTACCCCATTATTCTGATTTCAGAATGGAAAGGATTGTTACTGTCTCTTCCACTGTCACCCACACCTCTCAATGACACTGAGTCTGGAGTTACAGTCTGGAATGGAAAAGTTCACCAGCCTTCACCTCTGATCCCATCCATAATCTCAGTGAAAAGAGGGAGACCTATAGTGGTGGGCAGGAACACAGAGGGTACAAAAAATTTTCCATCAACTCTGAATGCTTTGTAGCAGGTAAATTCTGCTTTAGTGATCTGATAACTATTTCATTTATTGATGAATGTTGGTTTTGAACTGTCATACACACTGGTCACTGATAGTATCAGGCTAATAAGATGAGCAATTTTATCCTTCTTTCTGCTTTCACCAGTACCAAAGGGAGGTGTAAAACAAGAGTGCGTTTCTTCAGGAAAGAATAAAAAAGAGATTGGCTTACAAATCATGTGGTCATTTTAATGGCATTGGTTTTGCTTATCATGTCATAATTTCACTTTTAGAGTGAAACTGGCAACTTCAAATTTGTCTGTGGTCATCTCTGGTTCAAACTTCAACAATAAGTCAACACCTATGCATGTAAGTGGCTTCCCTGTCCATTGCTTTAAGGCTGATCTGTTTTCCCTTCCTTAGGTGGTAATCTGCATTGCTCCCTTACTGCATCCCACAGCAATTAGCCTGTACAGAAGGCTGTGTAAACAATGCTTTTCCTTCTCCACTGACTTCTGTGGTCCTTCACAGCTGTTTGTGGCCTGTGTTCCCCTCCTCTTTTACCAGCTGTCACATTCTCCATGTGTGTATCTATATCTGTACGTACTGAAAGACAAGAAACAAGAGCAGAGTGGGATGGACATGGATGCACACTGCCCTAGCACCAGCCATAAGTACTCTCCAGGCAACAGCTAGGCTACATGGGGAATTAGCACAGCCTCGTGGTTTCTGGGGCTGCTTCCAGAAGGCAGTTTGGATGGCATTGTCCTCCTTGTCCATGTTTGGGGTTTTGGGGAGATGGAGGGGAATTAGGAAGAAGATCATAACTATAGGGATGCAAATGATGTTGTTTTCAGGGCCAGACAATGGCTCTTGGCCCATGTTATTCACAAGGTTAAGCATGTTCCTGCACTTCATCACAGATTTTTTTCTTCTACTTCTTACTGCTTTATATCCAACATCATTCTTGCTGTCCTTTTTCTTGCTTCTTTACATCATCCAGTCCCATCTTCTCTACTATTGTTTGTAGAACCCACAAATAAATCTTCTCTAAGGCCTTTCTGTCTCCCTGGAAACAATGGGAATACATGCACACTTTACTAGGGCAGCAGAATGCACCACCAGCAGTGCCCACATCTTACCTCCTCTGAGCCAGGACTACTCTGAAAATGGGAAATTTTGCAAGACTGAAATAGGAATATTGTTAGACACTAAGAGTTGGCAAATTAAATTCATCTGATGATAAAACCACAGGAGCTGGCTGTGCTGTCAACTGGGGGCCTTTGCCAGCAAGTCCCTACAGGTAAGGTGGCAGCTCTCAGACTCAGAGAAGCACCTCACAAATGGGATGTCCAGATGTGAAATCCCTTCAGATCCCCATACTGTGAACTGTCCTCTTGTTCTGTGTGTTGGATAGCTCTATGCTAGAGGTAACATATGGGAAAACAGCAAAAGGCAGGTCCATATTGACACAAGTATGTGCTGTTTTGGAGCCCCGACACACGTTTCTGTGGGGAACAGTGACACTGAAGGCACATTTAATCTCTGGACAAGATTTAAAAGGGAGTGAGAGAAGGTGCCGTGGTGCTAGAAGCCAGGAGAGGGAGTCTGAGCCCAGGAGAAGGAAGGGACAATGGGAAAAATCCTCCTCACCTGCTTCCTTGGGGGTGGGATAGATGGGACACATGATGGGGGCAGTAGAAAAGCCAGAGTCAGTCATTCCCTTAGGGAATGTGCCTGGGTGTAACCTTCCACCCTTACCCAACAGCCAGGTTGGCAGCCTCTCACCTAAAACCAGAAACATTTGATTTTCAGTGGTCTCATCAGCCACACAACAGTGAGAGCATTTTACACTTGGGCTATTAATTACTGTGACCCTTTTGCTTGTTAACACCAGATGTGCTGTATTGAAGTGCATGCATATCTACTGAAATTTTAAATCTTTAAATAGTTTGTATACATATCTATATGCATACACACATGATTAATTGTGCCGGTGACTAAACAAATCTATTTTTGTCCAATCCTGTGATTCAACAGACATGCACCCTCAGTTTCCTGCTGGCATACACAGATGTAATCAAAATAACAGCAACTCTTTGCCCACCTTTATAAAGGAGAAATGGTGCAGGTTGTGGATGCATATAATTTCTACCCTGCATTTCTTTAATTCTCTGTACTATAGCTATGAAATAATGCCTAAACAGTTCATGAATTGAAAATAGTATGCATAGTGTGGTAACTTTTTGAAAAATCAGACCAAAACCAAGGAACAGCAATTTGTTCTTTTGTTTTGTATTGGTCTTAAACCCAAGTAGTCTCAGTGGCGGCATTTTAGGTGTTCAAAGTAAGTTCAGGCCAGAGCCTGCTTTTGAAAATTCTAATTTTGTTTTCAAAACAGGTATCATCCTTGTGTCAAATTTATTTCAAGACTTGAAAGGTTCATGCACTGATCTCTGGAACCACATTTTCTTCTTTAGTTACCCTACCATTCTCCTTCTTGAACCCTCAGTGATATTTGTCTTTTTCCTGATGTCAGCATGTGATCCCTTTGAAACTATGAGCAGCTTAAAAATAAACTTTACTGGTGTCTGGGTGAGGGTTGAAGAGCAAAGAGGAAGCAGTTTGAGACCAGCCTGAGAAATACCTACAATTGTTTTCTAATCATCTTTATCTCGTCTTGCCCCTCACAAGACAGCCAGCACCTGAGTAATACATGTGTTTTCCTAACAACTGTTGTCACACCACCACAGATAATGAGTTTGACCTCACTTTGGTCACCCTTGCAATGGTGATGTGGGTTTGTTGTGAGGAGAGCTCACTTGTCTGCAAGCAGTGGAGGGAGGGAACTCAGCACAGGGTACCTGCTGGAGGTCTTCTGCCTCTAGGGCAGGCCCCCATTCCTGAGCAGGCTGGAAGGATCCGTTCTAAACCTGGCTGGAATGCTTTAGCAGTGTGGTAGACACATAAAATCATGCTGCTTCATTTTGGGGGACTAGGAATCATGATATTAAATACCACATCTCACATTTATTCTTACTGAATGGCCCCAATCAGGACTAGATTTATTCCCAGCAGATTGGGAAATGAGGCACCAAGCTGAAGAATAGTTGACTGTTCAGACATGCCCACCCCTAACTCAGATAATCACTCTCAGTTGAAGACTGTGTGCACAGAAATGGGTTGTGTTGGTGCTGGCCTTTGCAGAAGTCAGGTGACGACGGGATAA
This sequence comes from Illadopsis cleaveri, assembly GCA_013399915.1. NCBI lineage: Eukaryota > Metazoa > Chordata > Aves > Passeriformes > Timaliidae > Illadopsis > Illadopsis cleaveri. Next base: position 410,741 of record VXBB01015062.1, read on the forward strand.
AGGAGAGTTTTGTACCCCTTAGATATGACAGCTTCACTCATTTCTTCTCTGTGTTGCCTAAGCTGATGAGCAATGTATTGCAATAAGTTGGATGTCAGCCTTAGAGCGCTGCCTCGCTACTGGATTTCCTAAGGTTTCTATGATTTTGTTGGATTTTTGCTCTTCAGGAAGTACAAATCTTCCCCTTTCCACACCTTCCCCTCACACAGCAGACAAAACTAAATGAAATTCCTGTGTTTTGGTAGCATTTGACACCCACTGAAGGGTTATGTTGGGTCACCTTTGAAAAGTAGTGACAGCAAAGTTTCTAGGAGACTGATGTACTTTGAATTTTTCTTTAATGTCATTTTTATTTAATCTCTGTTTCCTGTCTACCATGTCCTGTAGGGCAAACCTCAAAAAACCCCAAACCTGTCATTTGCCCAGAAGGGGCATTCTCAGATGAAAACACATATTAAATTTTTTGGAATTATGATGAATTGTGGAGCTGAGGGCAGACAAGTGTGCACATAATGTTTCGATTATTTTGTCCTCTTAAAGTTAAAGCTTGATGAGAATTGATGTCAGTGTCCTCACAAGAAGAAAGACAATACTTGAGCCAGAAGAGTGAAGGTAGTCAGTGCCTCCAAATGTGATAAGTTAAGACACAGAGTATGTATGTAAAAAAAATCAGACCTAAAGCAAAGGCACTTTGTGCCCACCCACTCTCTGAACATGGATAAAGATGTGATTTTTCACCTGTGTTACTCTATTGAAAAGATGTAAGAAACTTTCATGGAAAAGCAGGCTGAACTGGCTATACTTTCCAAAAATGCTGAGAGAAAGTGAGCAAAGTATATCCACATTAAAAAAAAAAAAGGAAGACATAGTTACATACCTATTTCTCCATTAAATTGAACTTCTACATTATTTTATTGACTGAGAAATCTTTACAATTTTCTCAGATTTTTAGCTGGTATTTATTTATACCATAATGTAATGGTGTTTGGTTCTCTGAATATGTGTATTTTTAAAAATTCTGCCAAGTAGATTTGAATCTTTTAATGCAAACACTTTGCTTCCAGCTTGATACAGAAACATGATAGTCTGTTTCACTTGAAAATATGTTATCTAAATACATTTGCTTAGCCTTGAAGAGAATGATGAAAAGTAAATCTTAGATTTCTTTCTTTATTATTGATGTTCCAGCTGTTCTGTTGGGGGAAAAATCAAGTGAGAAATGTTTTAAAGTCCCAAATATGGCATCTTAAAAAGAAGTTATGACAGTTTAATTAAATGAAAAAATAGTAATAGCTGTTTCTGTGGTGGTGCACATGGTAAAATCTGTGTATCTGTTTCAGAATGAACTTCAAAGGTATTTTGCAAAAGCCAGGTAAAAAAAGTGTCATAAAGCTTTTGTATGATGCCCTTTCCATATTATCATGCAACGCAGTACTTTGAGTGTACTTTGCTATGGATTTGCTTTAGGAGATGCAGTGGACCATACAAAAAAATTTCCACTTTGTTTTACTGAGCACAAGTTTGTCTCCCGAAAGTTTACTATGCAGATCAGGCTGAACTTTGTGTGGCATGGTGTGACTGTTAATATTAATCTTTTCTTTTCATATTTTAGTTTTTTCTACCACAACTTGAAATTACAGGTGTAATAACACATGAAGGTGTTCCCTTTCTGTTTCTTCTCTCTTGCTCTTCCCTTTCCCAAGATCTCTTTTTCTGCTCATGCAAAGGTAAATTACAAGGTTATCTAAGATGTTTATCAGCATCTTCCGCAACATTCCAATTGCAGATGCTGCCAACCAGGGTAAGGCTCATGTTTGTGCACAGACAGGAATAACAGTGTTAAGTTAAGGAATAACTGAATGAATAACTGGTACTAAGGTAGGTTGAAATTGGCGGTTCATATGCAGTTAAAAAAATCAGCTTCCCTGACCCCATAACCTTCTTATTTAGCAGAAAAAGATGACGGAAGAGAAGCTTAGAAAGACACAGGACATGCTGCCCTTAATACACAGGTTTTCTTTGTGATTTCATCAGAGATTTAACATGTGATCCTGGGCAAGCCATTCAATTTCAGTGCATCTCTTTCTTCATCTGAGATGAGGATGAAGCATGTCCGCCTTACAATACAATGGGAAAGCAACACCAGTAATTCATATCTCAGGCATCATGGGAGAGTCTGTTAGAATTGAGAAGGATTGATATTTATTTTGCTCTTAAATACAGCATTTTATCCATTTCTTGAAGTACAATGCACACAAACACAACAAGCCAATTATTTGCTAATATAGCCAAGATAGTCATATGCACGTGTAGTACTGCACAAGTGTGTCTATAGAGGTCACCTTCATTGACATCTGATTTCATATAATCAGTGATGCATAATCCAGATCTCCCCACACCCTTATTACCAGTTCTGGCCCTCTAAAAGCTTCTTAAACATTTAACTCTTCTCACTGTGGAGACAGCTAAGAAATGTAAGCAATACCATAGCAAACACTCTGCACAGAGTAATTTTTGCGTGGGATAAACCTCTCAAGCAGTGATATCTTCGCATACTCACAGCTATAAATACACAAAAATATAGACTGTATATATGGAGAGGGACAAACACAATCTCTAGTAACAAAGTTCCTTGAGTTGCTTATCTGCTAGTTGTTAATGAAAAGAATGCAATACCACAGTGTTTCTCTTCCATGTGTTTTCAGAGGTTGAAAATATTGTGTTACATTTGCTGACATAATATGCCTCAACTATGTGATCCTGGGGATAAATAACACACTTCCAAATCTGTTTAGTCCATAGCAGAGCCACTTCAAGCATTCCCTGACTTTCATGTCAATCGCAGAGTCACTGGGGCTGGAAGTGACCTCTGCTCAAAACAGAAGTAGCCATATGGTCGCACCAGCCTGCTGAGGGCTTTTTTCCAGTCAGATATTGAACATTTCTGAAGGTGAGGACTGTAAAACCACTCTGGGTACCTTGTGTCACTGCCTTACTGTCCTCATGGGGAAAAAGAGTTTTAGTTCTGTTCAGTTTGAACCTCCTGTGTTTCAACTTAACATCATTGCCTTCATCCTTCCACCTTGCACTTTCGTGAAGAGCCTGGCTCCATCTTACTGATGGTATCATGGATTCTCCAGGCTGAACAAGCCCTGGTTCTATCTTCTCACATGGTAAGGTCTCCAGCCCCTGACTGTCTCAGTGAACTTCTGCTGAACTCAGCCCAGTTGATCAATGCATCTTGTACTGGGGGCTCCAAACTGGACTTGTAGGTATGTACGTATGTATGTATGTATGTATGTATGTATATGTGTATATACATGTGTCCAAACAGGTGCTGCATAAATGGAGTCACCAGCTCCCTCAAATTACAAGCTGTGCTTCTAATGACATTGCTCAGGATGCCATTCAACCAGGAAATATGGGGCTTATGTCCCACTTACTGTCTGCCATGGTCCTCTGGGCCTCTTCATTGGAGATACTCCCCCACCAGTCTGCATTGCTGCCAGTCATTCCTCCTTTTCAGGAGCAGGCCTATGCAGTTCTTGCTGAATTTCATAAGTTTCCTGTTGCCTTGTTCCTCCAGCCTGTCCAGGAAGCAGCCCTGCCTTGGAGCATATTGGCTGGTCCCCTCAGTTTGGTGCCACCAGCTCATCTGATGAGTGAGCAGTGTTGCATCCTCCAGGTGATTGACAAACATACAAAGGTCCCAGGACAGACCCGTGTGGTGCTCTGCTTCTCACCAGCCTCCAGGCAGAATATAACCTATAAACCTCCAACCTCTGGGCCCAACCATCCAACCCTCACTCTCTCTTTGTGCAGAACCAATCCTGCTGAAGAATAACATGGACAGAAACAGTTTTGGCTGGATGACATAACTGATCCAGTTTGCTGCAGAGCCATGACAACACTGGGGGAGGTGTGGAGGTGTAAACCAATTCAAGGCAGGGAGGGTGGCAACTTCTTAAACCAGTTTAAGTGCACCACTTCATACATGAACTAGTGGCATACACTAAGTGTTAAAATTTGAAATCTCTTATACCACACAAAAATGCATATGAAACTTGCTTCTCTATGGGCTTGTAACAATTTTTTGCAGCTTCCTAGACAAAATATTTGTGTATTCAGGGAGAAAATGACATACTTTCAGCAATTAATATTTTAACAAACTGGCACCATTGCCAGTCTAGTGCATGCAGTTACAGTAAACAGAGTAGTATTTGCATTTCTCTTGGCCTGTGTTGTACTTGGCCTTCGTATGTTAGGTTATTGTCTCTTCTCAAGTGAAATTAGCATGGAAACAGACAAAGCTTGGAGGAGAGGGGTATTAGATTTTTTAAACGTTTGTCCAGAGTAAAAGAGGAAGTCTGCAGCACAACTGTGAAGTCTGTATAAATTTCCCATATCCTATTTGCAGTGCCTTAATGATTATGGTTATTTAATAAGTGCCCAAAGGTATATTCTTCCATGCACTACCTCAATAAGAAACAAGAGAAACCAAAACCCCACCACTATTTGTTTTATAAATCAAGCCTAAAAGGTTTTAAAACCTAAGAAATTACAATAAAAAAGAGCAAAAGATCTGCCATGCTTTGTGCTTCTAATGAGTATTTACAAGTTACTTTGTGTTTATAATAAACAATTACTTGGGAGTACATTTTGGCTTTCTTTTAATTCAAGTAAATGTCCAGAAACTTTTTCTGCATAACATCTACTTCAAATCTCTTTTTTGTTTTTTTTTTTGGAAGTGCTAATTGAAAACTGCTGTGTATGGTTTGATAGAGCCTGTGAGGATCACAGTTCTAAGAATGGCATGCAATCCACGTCTCTCTTGTCTAAAAGAATTTCAAATAACATTGGAATCATAATGCTCTGAGGATATAAATGAAGTTTTTATAATAAAAGGTATTGTTTCCCTCTACAGACTTATCCTAAAGTAAATTATTTTCTTAAAGAAGTAGCAGGTTTTACAGCACACGCTAAGAATTCCAAGTATAAAGGAGATAAAGGCAGAGGTTACAAAAGAGTACTGGACACAGGGCAGTGCATGCAGCCCTTTCTCCTTGAGCTTTAGCATAGAAATCCCAATGCCCCATGTGCCTCCATAAGCAACATAAACTCAGAAATTAATATGACATATTTAAATGGTACATTTGAGCTCACTTTGCTAGTCTATGTGAACTCTCTGAAGAGATCAAGAGAGTGTGCTCGGATCATAAACTCAATACCAGTACTTTAATGACAGGAGTTCTGCTGAAGTCCTATTGATCAGTCTTCTTGTCATGTGATAGCAGTTCACTGCATTATCCAAACCCTTTTTGGTACACATGCTTCTGTCCCATGCCAATAAACCTGTCAGGTCACTTGTTGCAACAGCCTCATCTTGAAATTGCACTCCTTCAGGTCTGAACCTGTTGTTCCTTTCAGCAATGCCTGGGTTCCTCCCAGAGTGGGGGTGGTTGTAATCATGCACCTCTGCCTCCATTGTACCACTTGCAATTTCTTCTTCTTGCACATTCATATAAGGACAAAAGTACAAAGCAGGGGGAGATGATACTTTCCAGTTCAGAATCATAGTGACACATTTGCTAACAAATGCAAGTTTGGCACCTACATGGTTTTTTTGCATGCTCTTTCTCAGTGCTCTTTCCTATTCCTCATCCCTGCACTGTAATTCACCAGGTTCTATTGTTAAATGATGTTTCCCATATGTTGTTTTATCAAGAAAATTAATCCAGTTTTCTAGATTACATGCAAGGCACTTTATGACAAACATCTTTCGTAGTATCTGTAGATTAGATCCTTTCTTTTCCTTCATTTTTCTATACGTTAGTTATTGCTCAGCAGAAGTGTTCAAAACTAGTAATTATTCTTCAGTGGTCTATGGTAGAAAAGTGATGAAGGTTCTGTCATAGGAACCTGAGGCACTGCACTTGATGAAACTGCAGGTCATGCTAGACCAATAATTCATTTCTGACAGTGGCCACTAGGAGAGATACTTAGGGAAAATGTGTGGGAAATATTGTTCCCCTCCTCTTGGCAGGTTCTCCTCTGTGTTGCACAACAGGAGTATGGGAATCAGTGATCATCAATTGAAACAGGAGGTGTTCTGGCTGTATGTAAGAAGGAACAAAAATTCGTCAAGAAGACAATTAATCATGGAACAGATTGTCCAGAGAGGTTGTGAACCCTTCCTCCTTGGGGATTATCAGAAGACTTAAATCTCTTGGCTTGTATTCAGTGTTGATGCTGCTCTGAGCAGGAGTTTGACTAGGTCACCCAGGTCCCTCATTGATTCTAGAAACCCTGTAGGAGTAATTGTCCCTTTTGCAATCAGAGAGCTATCACATCTCTGAGCAGTTCTTGCCCTGATTGCACGTGTCTAAATCTGTTTTTCATGAAATGAACAGCTGCAGTTATGTTTGTTCTAAAGGCAACAGTATTTAGACTATAATTTCATAGAATTTTATTCAGTCAAAGACCATGATTATTTTTATTCAAACATTGGCTCAAATGTCACCTTTAGATGCATGGACTGGCAGCTGCAGCTATCAAACAGAAATCAGTGACATTTCAAATACACCTTCTGTGGAAATAAGTGTTCTTGGTTAAAAAGTTTTAATTATGGCCCCATGGGGCAATTATTTTCATTAGTTTTGTGAGATGCATCTGCTATAGGTATTTGCCCTGCTTTCTACAATAATGCAACATCCTTTTGTTGATGATATGAACACCCAGTAATTGCATCCTCTTCCTCTCTTTATCCACATGTCCATGGACTTTAGTATCAATAAGAAGTACTTAAGTATTATTAAGTTCATTGCACGTTCAAAATAATTACAAACAGTTTGAGAGGGTTGTTGTTGTTGTTGTTGATGTGATGCTTTGAATTTCTAGAACAAGCTAGAAAATAACTGCAGAGAGGTATCTTGGCAATTACAGCTAGGACCAGAAGCCCTTCTCAGTGTGAAAAAACATGTATGATCCATCCAGTCATTCTGGCAAGACTAAAGCAGAGCACAACTGGTTTGTGTGTAAGCTCAGGATGTTGTGAACCTTCATTCCAGAGGAGACCACTTCAAAACATTTTTGCATTGTGAAGGGAATAATTTAAGGAAAAGATTCTGTCCATATATTGATTTCAGACTTCAAGTGAAGATGTGTATTTTTACCTATTGTTTTTGAAAATAAACCATGAAGCTAAAGGTATACAATGCCTGCCAGATCTCAAGGGATATAAACCCATTGACAATCCAAGTATAGATACATTTGTTTTGGTAGAACTTGACTTGAGATAACTAAAATAAAAGATTTCCTGTCATGTTTGATGAACAGAATGCAAAAGTCATTTGTCCTTTTCAATGTCCTAGGAGGCAAAGAAGGAATTTCAGAGACTGTCCAACATGGCTTTGATGAGAAAGTAATTAAAGTCACTGACTGAGCTGTCCACATGTTTGAGTCAGATAACAATGTAATTGACTGTAATGGTCCCTGTGCTGAAGGACAGTAATCAGAAGATAGATGTGGCCAAAACCAAATTTGCTAAGGGAAATTTTATTGGCATTTCTAGCCAATAGTAATAAGTCAAAAAGTTAATTTTCCTTTACACAAGAGCTAAGTAGGTTGTGCTGTGCTGATATTTGAAGAGAAATGAGAACATAACTCAGTATCTAGGTGGTTTTATCTTTTTTCATGATAATAACCTGCTATTCATATTTTACAGTTACTATTATCACCTCCATTTTGCAGTGGTAATCACATGTGCATCATGTGTACACCTCAACTGCTCTACCAACAGCAACTGACTTTGCAAGTCCTGCTGGTGGGCCATCAAGCCTACATCACAGACTCATCACAGCATACAGTAGTTTCTAGGAACTCATCTCCTCCCTCTCCAGGATGGTTAGAAGCTAATTTTAACTGTAGATAATTTTGCAATTTACAGGCAAAGAAGTCAGTTTGACATACTCCTCTTAGCCTGATTGAATTAATTTTAAATGCTTTGGCAGCTTTTCACCATGCTGCTGTTAGAATAATTGCAGATAATGACACAACTTACAGCTGATCTCAATCCTTCCTCGAAAGGAGAAAATAGTAACCCCCTACAATAACCACAGCCAACCTAATTCTTTGTGCAGCTTTAATTGCTTCTTTCCTCCCCCTAGTTTTTGTCAATTTAGGCTCACAGGGTTATTTTGGGATGTAAAGTAACCAAGCATACATATACTGCTAGGTTTTCTGGGTATGCTTAAAAACCACAGACATTTTGCAATTCCTACATTAATTTTAACAAGACTTGATGCCCTCAAGTAACATTGAGAAGTTCCTTCATTGAACTACATAGATAGTCCATTTCCTTCTCCTGTAATATTGTTTTAGAGGAGTCAGGGTGACACTGTGTGAGTCCGACTACAAACCATCTGTCCTGTTTTCCTTTATTGCTGTTTCATGCAGCTGTCATTCATGACCAACCAGTCTAAGCTGTGCAAAGAACACAATGCCTAAGCACCACTACAGCCTTTACCCAAATGGTCCTTGAGCCGCTAACAAACCTGCAAGGGGTGCTGCTTTTTCAGCTTGTCCATCACCTAAATAATTGATGACTTTTCTCAGTCTTCCAGCACCTCTAAACAACGGCTAGCAGGGCACAGCAAGGTAGGTTACTGCTCCCCATTCTTCCCTTGTATCAGCTGGGAAAAACATCTGGTTTTGCCCCTGAAACTCAATGTATGTTGGAGTATTATCAGTCAGCAGTGTGTCAGTCCTAGGAAAACTTTTGCCCCCGACAGAGGCAAAAGAGCACCAAGGCACCTTTCCATGAATCAGGGTTCAGCCCTAAATTTCAGCTACACAATTCTCGTGGTTGCTGAAGTAAGACAATAATGTCACTTTTAAGAATATCCTGAATTCAAATTGCTGGCAGCAAGAGCAGTGCACTTTTAATTTGTACATTAAGTTGATTGGATTCGAAAGAAACAAACCATGCCCCATACTTTCTTTGCAATATTGCTCTTTCCGTATCTTTGCAGCAAAGAACCATTCTGAAGGAACCATTTTTAAGGAAATCCACAGTCAGCATGTAAATAGTCAGCACGTAATTTAAAATGCCTAATTGCCAATCATTTGCACACCTAAGCAGTAGAAAAACATACACAAACTTTTATGTATTTTGAGTGATGCTGACAGGTTCTGGGTTCATAAATTTGTCATTCAAATTCAGCCTGTAACCACAAGCTAAGTTTCAAAGCAACCTATTCATTCCTACCCCCTCCTGAAGCTGATCACTCATATTTGTGCTGTTGTTTGGCATTACCCTCAAAACTGGATAACTTAAATGATCAAGTTTTTTAAACTCCTGTTTTTCTCAAAGGCTTCCTTCATAATATAGTTATTTCTGAAGATGAGGTGAACATCAAGTTGTGTGTGGGAGACAGAATAGATAGAAGATAAGCCAGTGTTGCTACTGAGTAAAAAGTATGTGGGATGGGACCTTTACCCACCAAAAGCACAAGTTTAGAAAAAAAATATAACCAATCAAAACATAAACCAATTAAAGAAAAAAAAATCACCTCAGTACTCCGTGGTCAGTTCTTTGTAGATGACCATATTGATCTTTCAAATCTGTATTTCTCCTTTAGACTGCTTCAGCAAAATCTTTAAACAAGTACTTGACCTTAAGTATTTGAATGCTTTCATTGGAGTTTATTACAAATAAAATACACCTCACTTCAAATACTTTCCTAAATATGGGCACATTTGATTGTTTAAAGTTATATATTCATCTATGCATTCAGCTGAATCTGGGCACTACTTATCGTCCATATTAGGGACTATATAGGTGATAAATATCTTTGAACACACCATATGGAATGAAAGATCTTATTTTTTCTTGTTCAAATGAAGGTTTTCAAGGCAACCCTTCAGAAATTTTAGCCCTGCCAAAGCAGAATATGTACATCTTTAAGAAAACAGGGGCCTCTGATCACTGAAATGAAACATCTGAAGCCACAGAAGATCCTTCACACAGAGATCCAGACACGCATTAATTCTTTTTAAAGCATTTTTCTATTTTGTATTTTCTCAAAGTAGGAAAGTGAAAGTAACCATTACCTAAAACTCAGTTTTTCTGTTCAGTATCTCAAGGAACTTCCACCAGTTTAAAGTCACATTCCTGATTAAGTGCTTAGTTCTCACACCCTCTTCTTGGCTTTTTTCCTACCTTTCTCTTTTTTAGTGGTAGGACTTTTGGGGCTACACAAATCCTTCTAAAACTAATGCTGTGCATGAACAAATTGTTCAAACTTTAAACTAGATCATCTTGCCAAGCTACCAACTGCAAAACTACCCAAAGGTTGCTTCTGGCATAAAAGAGGGAAGTAGTAAAAACTCTGGAATAGATACCTGGGAGTGCTGTGGAGGAGAGATGGGCAAAGATCTCACCCTTATTTTCCAGGAGGAGAGACTTCCACTCTTCACCCTAAAAACTTTGTTTAATACGAAAGCTGTTAGTTAAATTAGAGGTTTGCTAGGAGAAGGTCAAATGTAAAAGTATTGTGAGAATATCTGAATGCACTTGAATGAATGAAACCAAATGCCTGTATGTTAGAAATGGTATGGCAAAGTCTGCTATCATTAGGGAAAACAAAAATAAGGAATTGAATTTTCAGCAGCTGCTCTTTACAAGGTCAGGACAGTAACTTGTTTTGTCCTTCTGATATCTAGAGAGAGCAAAGGAGATGCTGAGATAAAGTCGAACCACTGCATGTATTACAATTTTTTTCTCTGGTCTTTTCACATACACACACACAAAAAAGTTTTCAATGTAAAACATAAATAATTTACAGTATGAGCTATTTATTAACAAAAAACTCCAAACTTTGAGAGATAAAGTCAATCAGCAATTGAACTAAAAATACATATTTTTTATGCTTTTTTAAAGACTAGTCTTGTCTGGTCTGAACAGGATTCTGTCTTTATTTTAGTCCTGTTGGGTAATGGATCATTTTCACTCAGCTTAGTAAAATCTGAATCCAAACACTTCTCTGTGTTTCCTTTTTACTTTGTTCCCATTTTGAGTGACCTGAATCAGCTAGGGAATAGAATAATGCAGAGATTTAAGCATAATGACTGTAAAATGACCAATTTTCAGTGTAGTCTTAGCCTCTGAATCACTGCAAGACCCTGCTCCCTACCTCGTTTGCACCTGAGATAAAATTAAGACAGTAAATTTCCTTATCCAAACCTGCACAGTGCACTCACCTCAGTAGTGACTGAGCAATAGAACATACTTCACAGAGGCTCAGCAAGGATTACTTATTTTGCACAGCAGTTTGAAGATTAAAATGATTTGTTGGGTTGTAATGCACAGTGTAGGCCTCTTGCTCCGCATGGCCAGTTCACCAAAACAAAAAGAAAAACGACTTGGAAAGCAGCCCTGTTGCCCTTGGCACAGCAGAGTCCCAGTGCTTGCTGTCCTCACTGCATGGACCCACCTCAGCCCCATCTGGCTGCAAGCACCAGTCTCTTCAAAGTTCTAAGACCAAGAGGTTTTGTAATTCAGCTTTATCTTCAGCTTTTCCAACTGGTTCAACAAGGATCAGTCTGTTAGGGATTGCTCCTTAGGCATCTTCCTTCTCTTGTTTCGTATCTCACTGTGGCCGAGAGTGAGGGATCCATCTCAGCACTGGAAACTGCACTGCAACATTCAGTGTCACAGAGACTGTTATCAGTATAATGTGAGCTGTACTTTCTAAGCAGTTTCCAAGAGACTTAGTTTCCTTCTTTGAAAGGATGCTGCACTGCTTAGCCTGACCACTTTTCATCTTACACAGCAGCCCCTAATATTCTCAATAATAGCATGACTTTTGCAGTCTGTTATTGTCTATCAGCTGAGGTAGCAGCCAACTGAAATGATTGTCCAGCAGCTTCTTCTAATGGAAATATTATTTACTGTTTTGAACACAGAGCAAAGGGAGGGGAACTAGACTCTACTTAAACCATAATCCTTTAAAAGCTTCTACATCCAGGCGAGTCTCTCCTCATTGTGTTTGGAGCAGTCAGAATCCACAACAGTATCTTTACCTGCTTCATTTTAGAAATTATCTCTTCCTGTATTTGCTTTTTATCCAGATTAACTATGCACAGCTTTTTCTTCTTACCTCTGTTTTACATTAAAGGAAGATGGTTCCAGCTAAATAAAATTAATATCCTGTTTCCATCAAACACAAAGTCTAAAATCCAGGATCCCTAATTCCTAAGTCACCAATGTTTACAGGACTTAGAATACCTCTAAAGTCTGTTTCTTCACGGCTGTTTACTGCATTTTTGTATTGGAAGAATAACAGAACTGATGGTTATCTGGGCTATGCTATGCTGTGCGGGTTTCTTTTCCTTAGAAAGCTCTCTCACTCTTTAGTTTTACTGACAATGAAAATCCATGTTCACTGAGTTTAAAAATTTAGATCTGAAGTGTCTCTCTTTCTGTCCACTCTAATCTTTCATCACATGTTAAATGTAAGCTCCTTCTTTTGAAGATCCTTTATCTTTGAAAGACTTTTGTAACCTTGGATATTTGGGAGCATTAATAACCTCCTTATCCATTCTTAAAGACGGCATTATTAAGAGTAGAGCAGGACAAGACAGAAAAGGAAAGACAAGACCTTTTGACATAAGAAGGCCACTAGTAACAGTTCTCATGTTTTACCTGGTAAAAGTAATAATAAAATGAGAATTTCTCAGGCTGTTAAGAGTATCGAGAAATCAACATTTGAAATGTGTTTAGATATGCACATGACTGTTACCTTGAAATAAGGTAAATGACATAGCCTTAGATGAGTAACTTGGCAGAAATTAATCCTTCATTTAGGATTTTATCAGCAACTCTTAATATCTGTAGTGACCATTACATGCCTGCAAACTACTGAGTCTGTCTACAAAGAGCCTGGTTGATCAGTCTTATCAGCACTGTCAGAGAAGCTCTTAGAAATGACTCTGGCATTCATTTAAAAAATGCACTAGAGAGATTGCATGTTACCTTTGAATGATGTAACCTTCATTTAGCAACTTCAAGCATTCCATCTGTTGTATAAGTCCTCTTAACAGCTGCAATTGGCATTGTGATTCAATCCATGACATGTTTATTTGATCCATGCTCAACAGGTGCATTTGAACTGTTTCACATCCATGCAGCGCCTAAGTAGTGCACTGTACAATTGTGTTTACATCAGCAGGGGCTGAGAAAATCGAGGCAGCTCCTTTTATTACCTTTCCAGAGCAAAGAAAAGGGTTTCCTTTGCAAAGACGTTGCTAACCCTAACAGTGGGTAATGCATAGAGGAATGAGGGGAAGGAGAACTCCTCCAGTTGTCACACACAAGTTGGTAAAATGGCTGGTCTCCAGAACCTTATTCCTGAGCCTAGAGCAACACCCGTTTGCACCAGCTAAATCTCTGACATGGCCTTCCCAGGGAACCTTGCTAATAAAGGGGATTGAAGAATGTGATTAAAAGTGATCGAAGAATGGAAGGATGGATGGAGGCCCCAGGGCTTACCTCAGCCACTTGGTGCATTGTCAGTATTGCAGTGACCTGCAGAAATCTGGGCCAGGCTGGGAACACAAGACAAGACAGCGTTGCCCTGTCTTCTGCTTCTGGCAAGTGAAAAATGGTTTATTGCTGCATGTACTAATCAGGTATTCATCATGCTTATGTACCAAAATCTGCTGTGTGTCCACTGTCTCCCAAATTACTTCCATAAATCAACTATACTTGTAACTGGGATTTCTAGAGGAGTCTGAAGTCATCTGTTTGAAATTGCACTGAATTACTTCTAACCAAGTAATGTCAGCAGAACCTTTTAGTATTTGTGGAGAAATACCATGCTTACGTTTCAACTGCTTTTTCTACTCAGCTTTCAAACATTAGGAAAAGTACTTTTGAAGTCTCTGTACAGACTCATAGTTCAGCTTAATTGAAATACTTGGATAAAAATGAGACCAAATCTTTAGCATTGAGACGTTCAACCAGAATATCTAAATTTTCATAGCACCTCTAAATTGCCTCTATATCTGACCTAGTCTGGTCCTACTTAGCTTATAAAATCTTCAGAGGCAAGTATGAGAAAGATCTAATCTCTAGTAGGCTGTGAATAAATCACTGTAAATAAAATTCGTTTGCAGTTATGATGTCAGCTTACAGTGGCAAATACAAGTAATATTATTAGCATTTATATTTCATATTTAATTGGAATATGTAAGTATTCTTACATAAGGGCCAAAGGCCCTGAAAGGCTTTGCAGTAAAAACATATCAGTCTAATAGTTATTAACTTGTTTTGGTTTAAATTTGGATCAATATTATGTTGTGCATCCCATTAGGAAATATTAGGAATTCCCATTAGGAATATGTGTAGTAGGAGGTCATCGTGCAGCTGTGCATAGTTTTCTACAGTGCTGCCTAGCAAATCTGTATTATTTAGCTCAGGTTGTGGTATTGTAGTATTTTTGTTTGTTTGTTTGTTTGTTTGTTTTTTTAGCTATAGTGTTCCTCAGTTTAAGTTCTCAAGAGTTTGGTCAGCTTGGATATCCTTTTGGCAGTATCAAAATACTTCAGCGACATAGCACTTCAGTGATAGATACTATATGAAACTTTATCATTATGAAATGCACAGCTTAGACTTTCTTCAGAAACTACACCCAACATAAGAATGTAAACAGGACTCATCCACAAATCCAGCAGAAAACCCTTAGGTAAATTCTTTCTAGCTCTGTCACTGAAAAACAAATTGAGTTTTTAGACTCTAGGGTCTCTCTCTGATATACCTTACCACAGATATGCCTGTCAACAAATGAAAGGTGGCTGTTAGTTTAAGAACACTTTTTCACACAGTGATGACTGTCTGATAGCCAGAACCTAAATCAAACAGAGCTTTGTGCCTTGGGCTGTGCCTCTGTGAAGCTTACTGTTTAATTAAGCAACAGTATCAGAGATCATCCACATCATATAAATGCTGTATTACTTTTAAATATTTACCTGGTACCCAAAGAACACTTGGGAGTTTTTGAATTAAAGAAACATCAGAATTAGAAATTCAACAGCTGTTTGTGAGAAAAAATACTTATTGCATGCTTAACTGCTCTTTGCATTTCACTCTTCTTTTCTAAAAAGCCGTTTGGCAGTTAAAATTTGCTAAGATACAAGACTGTATTTATCCAGACCAGAGAAAAATAAGACATTTTGCCACTACAATCCTGTTTTTCCCATTAATATATATTTAATGCTTATAGATGGGACAACCCTGAAATGAATATCAGCTTCAATTTCAACTTAGTATTCCCAATGAGTAATGTTTACAATCCAGATACACTATAATGCTTTTCCTACCGAGCCAAATGTTGTATTTTGGGCAACCAGAGGCAGAATTTTCCCTGAGATTATGCTTTTTTTCTGTGATTTAATTAATTCAGAAAATCCCAAGTTCGCTGGCCATGAAGCAGCACTACAAGTTTATGTGTTTATTGAAGTCATATTCTTAGTGAATTATTACAATGGCAATTTGGAATGGTTTTTCTATTGCTGTTGCGTCAATAGCAAACAGTAAGGTGTCATCTTGAATATTTCTGCAACTCGATACTGTCTTTTATTCTTCCTCATAGACTTGCAGATGGATAGTCAGAGAAACTCTCATATACATTGGAGGTTTCCCACATCAACAATGGTTTGTTTTGCTGCTCACAGATAGACTTTGAAAGCTGATCCCGGTGATCATTAGCTGGGCTTTCCTCATTTAGTTATTTTGTAGATAAAATATCTCAGATTTATACTCATCCTCAAAACAGTACTGAAAAGATGCCAATCTGATTGGAATCTGAATGTGGAAAAGAAGTTGCATGACCTATTTCATACCATTCCTAGCAGCAGAAGGGACAAGTTACAAACACTGATTCTTTTAGGGCTATGAGAAGCTGTGAACTCTTACTGTAAAAGGCAGTGGAGGTCTAACAGTGTGAGTGATGTGGTCCTTACATTGTTCCTCTTTTGTCCCCTGGCAGGACCTTATTCAGTAGCTGTGGGTAATTGCCCTCCTCTCATGAGGTCTTTTCAGTATGGATGATAGGTAGATGTGGTGTGCTCACAGCTGTGTGGTGTTCTGTAAGAGCGATGCATAAATCCATCCAGACTGAAAGGTTATAAATGGAGGAAAGCTCATAGACATAGCAAGGGATTTTACTGATATTAGCAAACAGGGATGGCACGATGTAGTATCTAATCTCACACTGTCATTGCAGAGTTCAGTCTCTCACCACACACCAGGCACAAAAAATGTTGTACCTTTCAAGTAACATGCCAAAAGAACAGCTGTTAACACTTCCAAGTTGAGTAATTTGGTGCAAACCATTTCTTATTGTTGCAGCTGATATTGCTGAGGCACTGCAACTCCTATGTATGTTTTTGACAGAAGCATGTTCTATCAACTAGCTGAAAGATGTATTTATGACCCATGAATCAGAGTTGGCCTGGCCATCAGTTACTGCCAAACAGGGAAGCAGAAAAGCTAGACTTCATACAACATATCTTCAGTGAAATTATATTGAAATGGGTCAGGACTTGTCCAATAAAGAATCTAAAGCTCCATTACTGCAAAGGCTCCTATTGCCACACTTGGTCACCATAGAGGAGAAAACTTCCACTATGCCATCTATTACATCATTCACGCAGTGCAAGTAGATCAGAAACATGCCATTTTCCCTACTGAAGAAATGTATTTCTTTATGAGATAAAAAGTGATGTGCTGAGCAAGGCACTGCCATAACTAAGGTGACCATTGTAGTCTATTCAAATAGCAAACCCTTCAGGCTCCATACAATGGAGCTGTATTATTTCCAATAACACAGACTTTTCAGGTAGAAGGTTCCTTCTTTTTTTTCTCCTAAGTTGCAGCCAAGGCTTACTGAGGTAAGGTGTTTTCTTAGCATTCATTGCTACGTGCTGTAACAGAACAAGATACTGAATATGTATTTTTTCTGTATATATTTTCAGCTGGTGGTCTATGCTACAGTGTACATTGCTGTCATTGCAGAATGTCCCTTGTGATGAAGTTCTGCAAAAGCCACAAACTGGCCAACCTTGTCAAGAAAACAGTATCAGATTCAGTCCCTATGACATATACATACATAGCCACTTTTTTAACCAGTGGGGAACTTTCCTATACAAACCACAGAAATACGTGCATGGAACTGCTACAAGCAATGAAAACTTGTTGTGTGGACCCTCATGCTAACGTACCTGTCACTAATACTTGCCAAAGCCAGTTGGAACTGCTGGTTCAGAATACAATACCATGACAACACTAGTACTAACAATTTTTTTTAATGCCTAATTGCCAAAATTGAACCTAAAACAATTGTCCGAGTAAGCAGCATTTAGGGACTTTGAGGGCAGTAGGTCCTGTACACATCCTGTTGACTTCACCATCAATTCAAAACAATCACTTCTCCTGCAAGAAAATGTCAGTTCTCCATTCTTATTTTCTGGAGGAAACCAGAAAAAGTAATCTAGTAATGAAAGAAGTTCAGGTAAGCAGGTTTATCAGCTTCTTTTTGATTACTGTGCAAGGCCACTGCAAAGGTACATGTTGAAATTGTATGGGGTTTTTAACTGTTTTCTTAACTCCTTTGATTCTTCCTACAGACGACTTCAGCAGGCCTCATGCCTCAAACTTTATTGGTTTATAAACAGAGATGCTGAGTGACTGATATATTGAAGGCTTCCGTTTTATCATGTCATTTCCTTTCCTGCATCTATAAGAAATACATGCAGATCTTCTGACTTTAATTATCCTGGTTATCTTCCAGTTTCTTCCCTCTTCAACAGGATGTATCTATCTGATATATTGGTGTGTGCTGTGATAATTGTACAGTCTCAGAAACTGAGACTAAAGTAAGAAAAATCTCGCATGAAATTTCTGTTGCTTCTGCCAGAAGTTCAGTTCAGATGAGTTGGAAGGTAACTTGGTTTTGTTTGATGTTGGTATTTTGTCCTCCAGAACCTCCATTTAGTTATATCTAAAGTTCCTAATTCCTCTAATTATTAGTTAAATTGAAACAACTCCAGATGAAGAAGGTGATGTGCACCTGTGTTTGCAGAAATTCTGAACAAATGGTGTTGAGCACTGTGAAATAGCCTTTTTGTCAATGTGTTGTCAGGTTTTTAGTGGCAGTTATTGAACTGAGACCTATCTATTAACCATTTCACTGCTCTTTATAGTGTATGAAAATTAAGATTGGCAAATAAAGTATTGCACAGGCACACATTTTGGATTTCTCATCCTTAGGGAGTTTCTGAAAAGCTATGTCATCTTTCTCCCACATGTTTCTGACTGGAGCAGCCCACTGTGCAGCAGAAAAAACCTAACATTGGCTTTTGTCCACCAGGGATGAGTCAATCACACGGTGCCTGATTCAGCTCTGCAGTCTCTTTGTCCTAGTGGCAGCTCCTCTTCTCTGGAGAACAAAAAAGTAGATGCATTATTACACTGAAGACATTCAACACGAATGGATTGTGTTTTCAGCCTTTTCTGAAATCTGACAGCTCACATGATGTATATGAAATAAGAACTTGCAAGCGCAATGAGAAGTAACCAGTGGTTTGCAGTTTCTTTTGGCACATTGTCTGATGACTAAGAAGGGAATTTAGCAGATGGTACATTAAGAATGAATAAATATATGTGGTTTGCATATAGGGTATATTTAAGGTGCGAGGATCTTCTAGGTGGTTGTTAGACGAGTCCAGAGCAAAGCTTAGAGCAGTCATGAAAGAGAGAGCATTGGAGGCAACTGACACAAAACTCACATTTGGGGAAAGAGAAGAGTACAGCTGTCCTATTTGTGTACCTTCCCTTAGGTGACGGATCTGGGCCATTGCCAGAGGCTTCTTGCATCTTTGCATCTTGCATATAAGGCTTCTTGCATCTTTGCCTGAGCCTGTGTGGCAACTCTATCGCCTTAATCTTTCTTCATTGCTGTTTATGTTTTTCTCTTGCTATTTTAATAAGAAAAAATAATGTCTCATTAACACTGTTCTTTGCAGTTAATCAGGTACTTTAAATATTTGATAAAATTGGGAATTATCACAAGATGATTTCTGTCTCTGTTGAATCAGCCCTCTAAATATCATACCTTTTCTGATACTTCTCTCAACTAAGCAAAAAGCCACTCCTGTAGAACTCATCAGTGGCTATCACCTCTCAACACCAAGGCCTAGGTTTCCATCACCCTCATTCCCTTGCCTCAAGGATAGCATGGACTCCTGCATAAATTACATCAGCCATCTGAAATTTATCCTAACCTTAATGGTAGTCCTGTTAGGACCATTATCTTTGAGGATGCTCCCTTAACACCATCATGGACACCATCAATCACACTCATGTAAAGTCAGGTGAGCCAGCACAGCCTGTGCCATGATTTACACCCAGGCAGGCACCAAGCCCCACACAGCCCCTCTCTCTCTCCCCCATCTGCAGGATATGAGAGAGTTAGAAGGGTGAAAGCTGAAAAATTCATGGGTTGAGATAAAGACAGATTAATAATGAAAGCAAAAGCTATGCACACCAGCAAAATAAAACAAGGAATTAATTCAGTGCTTCCCATGGGCAGGCAGGTGTTTAGCCTGGAGAGCAGGGCTCCATCACATAATAGTGACTTGGGGAGACAAACACCATCACTCCAAACATCCTGCCCCAACCTCCTTCTTCCCGCCTTTTCTATACTAAGCATGATGCCAGGAGGTCTGGAATATCCCTTTAGTGACTGAGGTCACCTGTCCTGGCTGCGTCTCCTCCCACCCTCCCATGCACCCCCAGCCTCCTCATGAGTGTGGCAACATAAAAAGAAGAAAAGGCCTTGGCTCTGTGCAAGCCTTGCTCTGCAACAATGAAAACATCTCTGTATTATCCTCACTGTGTCCAGCACAAATCCAAACCACAGCCACTGGGAAGGAAGTTAACCCTACCGCAGCCAAAACCAGCAGAGCCTGCGAAGGAATAGGTGAAGCATGGGGGGACATGCTGCCTCATGCTGCAAATGGTGCACAGCCTCAGCCATACTGTGCCACACAGAACCACACACCTTACCAGCTGGTCTGGAAAGAACACAATGGAGATGATTTAGCTTCACTGTAAGCCTACATTGGCCTGTATGGAATTTGCTGGTTCTTCTGTTTTAGCCTGCACAAGGCAGAACATTTTTCTTCTGAACAAACTTTCTTTTTTTAGTAACCCTTAAAGACAGTATTTTCTTTCAAGGCTTCTTTCTGACAAGACCTTTTTATTTTTAGACTGTTATAAAAACACTCTACAAGGAAAAGAACTGTGTAGATTTGAACTTGGGCGAATGAATTTTCCTTATTTTTTGGTGGGTTTTTAAATCAATATTTTCAATGATAATCGGATGCTATTGCTATTACATTTTTATGTATCAATCAAGTTGAACAATCTGGTTTTGCAGAGGTTGGAGAGGTTGTTTGCCTCTCTGAATTGATTTTGTGTGATCATCACAACACATTTTCACATGTGAAAAAGAGTACTGCATATTCTCAAACGTATTAGGTGTCATTAAGAATAGTTCCAGGGGTCTTTACAATGACCCTAAATAAGGTTGCTAATGTAGGAACAGGATAGTTCTACCTGGTATGAGTAAGAATAGATAAACAATGGCCTACCACTTCTCTTTAATTCACTGGACATTAACAAAGTGGTGTATTTTTATCCTGGACTACATGTGACTGGTATAAGTTATGCCTTATCTTCTGGGTGAGGGGGTTTTGTTCATTTCATTCTTATATCTTTGTCTCCATGGAATATGCCTTCCGAAATATCACAGCAGTGCATGTATTTGCAGACTTATTGATGGGCTTAAGGCAAAAAGAGTGATGCTTTCTGTAAGATATTCTTGACCACAGAATTATCTGTTCTTCTTAGCAAGGGGACATAGAACCCAGTAGAAAAGGAAGGACATCTGGGGAAAGAGACATAGGAAAATGGATTAATCTTGCAACTTCTTCTGGAGGTCATTATGCTGATTAGTACAGTTGGAGTTTCATAGGAATTAAGGTCCAACTGTCTGTATATCCCCAGCCATTAAATTTTACCTAGATATCTTTTACCAAGGGCAAAGGCTTGAGTCACATTGCATTTGATTTCTAAAAATACCGAACCTGACTGCCTGGAGAGATTGAGATGAACTAATGGTTTATCACTACTAAACATTTTTTAAAAAGGCTTAAGCCACATTTCCTAAAGAAATCTCTCCATTTTTAATTTATAAAATGATAATAGAAACATAATAATACTTTACAGGGATGTTTGAGGCTCAGTCATAAATACTGAGGGAACTTTAACTGAGAGAGTTGTTTGATAGCGTAGGCTCTATTAGCTGGAAGAGGAGTGCATACCAAACTGAATTTACTGATACTCAGCTCATATTTGCTTAGGAGATTGTCTCAAAACAGATGAGTGTGAGACATGTTTATTTTAAGTCTGCACAAAATTAGACCTTGAAAATCTTTTTGAGAGTTTTTGCATGCTTGTCTAGAGTGACTAGGTGCCTTGCCTTTTGTAATACTGTATTTAAAACATATTTATAATAAATGTACTTGCATGCTATCTAATATAAATAATTGATTACTTAGAATAAATATTCATGATCTCAGACATAAAACTCACTGAGGACTAAGTCAGTTGTGAGCCTGTTCCAGGTCTTAACATCCATATCATTGACCTTCCTACAGTACCCTGCAGATTTTCCATCCTACCATTTTAAGCTGTAAATTTTCATCCAAATAAGCAACTGTCTGCTTTTCTGACATACTCACAGCTCTTCCTCTTCTGTTGTGTTCAGCCAGTTAGCATCCACAGGATGTCAGAGCATATCACAAGTGAGGAGGGTTAACCTTTCAAAACTGTTTACCTCCATATGTGACCAGTTTTTGCAGCACTGCAATATTGTGGCACAACCTCTAAGTATAGCCTTTAGATGTGTTTCTAGGAACACTGGCTTATAAATAAATACAGTTGACAGTCTGCTGATCACAAGCCTATATTTACCACAGAGATGTTGACATGATGTCATGAAGGATTTGACAATTAACCTTGAAAATTCCCCAAGTATGTTGAACATCTATTGAAATTTTTCTGAATAAAACAAAAAATTTTAAAATAAAAAACTCATGGCACAGGGTTCATTTGGATTTAAAGAAGTTAATCACAAACTGTAATAGGTAAAAAATAATTTCACTTCCATCAGAATCATGGATAGGATTTTTAAACATTTTCAGGGCTTGCTGTTTGATGTTTCAGCTGGGTAAAGTGGAGCAGTTTGCTATACTGCTGCTTCTTCTGAGCATTTGTATTAAGTTAATTCAGAAGAAAAGCTGGCCATGTCTACTTTCCGTCCTGAAAGGTCATTCTGATGGTGCTTTAGCCTTATCTTGGATTTTTCATTGAGTTCTATTCTTTAAGTAGGAGCTTCAGCACAGAAGAAAAGCAAGTCCGTGGGTGCCTGACTGACCGAAGGAAGAAAAAAGATATCTGTGTATCTTAGCTGGATAAAGCCCTGGAAATAGCCTAGGAAGTTCTTAGCAGTTAGCAGAAGAATACTGCCACTGAAAACATAGTTCAAGTCTTGGGGAAGCTAATTTTCCCAGACAGGCAATGAACAAGTTCTCAGCAAGGGACTGGGTCAATATGTCCTCCGGTTACATTTCCAAAACTGTAACTGAATTGGAACTGGCATTAAGGATTCAACATCAGGGTTTATTTTGAGCTGTAGTAGGAGTCTTGTAGCAAACTTTACATCAATGTTATGTTTAGATGTGGAGATCTTGGCCCATGGGATTTCCTCTGAAGTGCTTTAATGTCTAATTCCCACTGACATCAGGGGGTTCAGCACTTAATTACTGCTGAAGCTTAAGTTACTTTTGAAACTGGAAACTGGAGATTTCACAAATTTCTTACGATGGATTTAACATGACTCAAATCTTACTGAGTTATGCATTTCCTTTGCACCTCGTTGTACCAGGGGTCAACAAATAAGAAGTTTTACCCCTAAGGTGAAATGTTGGCAAGTACAGCCACCACAAGAGAGAATTGTATTAAAAACCAGCTCTTTATGTTCCTCAGCAGTACTCTTTTCCTTCTGTGTGACTATGTGCCTCTACTGAAAAGCAGTTCTGGTGAGCCTTATTTTTCCTCACAGAAAGACTTTCAGGTGTTTTCTGGTTGGTTACAATGCATTAAACCTTTGCTCAGCTTTCCTCCCTCCCTCACTTCTCTCACAAACCTTTAACTTAAGTGGTTTCCTAAGGCTTTGATGCTTTACAGCTGAAGAAAGAGCCTTGCATTGCTTGGCAGGCTGACCTATTTCACAAACACAAGCAATTACTCCCACCACAGAGCAGCCTTTAATTCACAGCCAGGAATGGCAGAAGAGCTTTCTGGTGTGCAACAATCCCCTGGTGCCCTGGAAGGCAAGCAGCTGTTCTCACCTGTGCTAAGACTGTGACCTTGGGAAAGGCGATGTGGCTACTCCTCCAAAGCTTGTCAGCCAATCAATAACCCTTTAAAAGTGTCAGCAGCAAATGACAGCCACCTTCAAGCTCCTTTAGTTTATGCCAGGACAACGTGTTGGCAAACTCCCTCAATCCATACTCCTACTCTGAAGTCCAAAGATCTACATTTCCTATGGCAAGTATGTGTGATTATGTAAGTGTCTCTCTTCAAAAGTGCAAAGGATTTCTTCATTAATTTCATCCCAGGAAAGCAAAAATGAGCAAGCTACTTATATTAGCAACTTATTTATTAATTGACATTTTAGCCAAGGTATGTGGTGTTTGCCTTTCAAGATGTAAAGGCGTCCTGTGCTGTGGATGCCTGCTGCATCAAGCCCACCTGGACTGGCATCCTATTTTTCCTCAGTTCTGTTATCATGCATGCCTTATAAAGTCATTTATTATACAAACTGGCTACTTAAATTCCTTTTCCTGGATGGTGTTTGCATTTTTAAAATGCAGTGTGGAGTGTTTGCTCATTAGTCAGTATTTTTTGGCTGTCAGTCAAAATGGCTGCATGACTTGATTCCCTACTGGTTAAAAAAATGTTAACAGAGAAGCTGCCAGTCAAGTTTACCAAACAGTCCAACAATAGAAAAACTGCAAGCCCAGAATATTCTCCAGTTTCTGTAATTATACACTGAGCAGAGTAATAGAATAATTGGCATTCATTACATGAGTTTAAATGTTCACATTATAGACTTCTATTTTGAGGACATTATTACCATGCAGTAATAATTCAGTTCAGGTTGGCAATACCTAGAATACAATAGCTTTTGTAGACTTAGGGAAATTTGTTAATATTCTATTTGCAAATATGCCAGTAAAACTGCTGCTTGATTCCTAAAGATGGAAAAGAAATTTTTTAAGACAAGTGGCAAATCTTGATTATTTCAGAAAATAACTGATCTAAGCAAATATCCTTATTTAGACAGTGCTGCTATTAAATTGCTATTTAAACATTAGAGTATATACCCTGTATAGTTCAGAAGTTCCAGATGTGGATGTGGAATGTGCCATTGGCACAAAATAAAAAATTCAAGTTGCAGTGTTTGATGGAATAATTGTACTGAGTATAGCAGATAAGATATTTTTAAAAGGCCCATAAGGGTTTAGTGAACAAAATTCCTCTAATGATCCATAGAATTTATGCTCATAAATACCCAGTCCTCAAGTCTCTCAGATGAGGAAAGCCATTGGAATTTTATGCCTCTGCAAAACTAATCTAAGAAGAATTAATTCACCTACCAGTTATTGCCAGTGAATTAGCACGAAACCCGTTAGACATTTGTGTGCACGAATGTGAAGTCTTGAACAAATATATATCACCACTGTGATATTCTTGTGAATGGCATCTAAGACTGGAAAAACTCCAGGATAATGTCTCTCATACTCACCCAATGGCGTGCCGGTGTTCGCAGCAGATATTCTCATACTTGCAACACAGTTGTTAACCACTGCCTTGGGTGAGCACAGGCTCAAAGCATCACCTCCAGCTGTAAGGAGATAAAGTAGATCAAGCACTGCTTGATCTAGAATGTAGAAACCTGCTAAGTTGGTAAGACAGTTTGATTTATGTAGCTCTTGAGAAATGGCAGTTGTGATAATTCTGAATTGTGGTTGCTAGCCAAGTGCTTGAAAGAATGAAATAAATACCTGTCACTGCCCACAACTGTAAGAAGCATAATTCAAAAACATTCTCTCCTTCGTACTTTCACCTATTTTCAAAGCCCAGTTGCTTTTGATAGATTAAGTGGGATTCAACTGGCTTCCAAAATACACAAGTTGTATATCTTTTCAGTAAACTGATTGTTCAGGAAAGAAGGAAAGATCTGAAGATCCAGCTCAATGCTGATTAGCCGATGTCTGCAATGCAGGCACAGATTGCTGGCTCATGGGCAGTGGTGCTCAAGTCCACTGATAAGCACAATAACAATGCAGGCAGATAATTTGCCTGCATAATAAATAATAATAAATAAATAACACTGATAATAAATTTCAATGTTTGAAAGTTTAGCCAAGGAATCTGCTGCAAAGTGGTACTGAGGTGCTATTGAAGCTGTGCTCTTTATGCCTGGGATAATAGACTCTGCTTTAAAACTCTTGGGTTCCTACTCTTGAAAAGGCTTTGTAGGTTGATATTTCAGGCAAATCATTCAATTCCTTTTTCCCTGGTTATGCATGAGGAAAATGGATGTCATACTGACATTCTTCATCAGCTATTTTAAGAAGAATGCAATGACTACAGGGAATACTAAAATATTTGGAGAAAAGGTGTTAGATCTGCAAAGAATTGTTAAATGTCCCATTCACGGGAACACATACATTCTGGGAGCTAACTTTTCTCCTCTTGAAGAGCTTAGAGGAACACAATGGAGCTATAAGGGGAAATTTTGTCACCTTTTCAGCATGGATAAAGGAGAGGGAATCTTATCCTGGGGACAGAAATAATGTGTTTTACTAACTGAATATTGTCAGACATCATTTTCTGTAGAAACATCACTTGCATTTCCCAGAAGCCTCTGAGGTACTCAGTTTATGAACTTTTTGCACTGAGAATAAGCTGTGTTGAGATCATGCCTATGACTTTATCTATTTTAATGTTAAATTATGAATTTATGGATCTAGGTACTCTGTGAATAGCATAAATTATTTTAATGTAGACAGGAACACAGTGTGACGGCAAATAATTACAAATATATTCCTGCAGTCTACAGAACTTCACCTGATTACTTGACTATTGTATTCAGAGTCTCCTCACCTCATTAGGAGAAAGAAAGGTAATAAAAATGTATAGAAGCACAGGGCAGGGGTTATTCTGATGACATAATTTAGGAAATAGGAGTGCTAGTCAGAACAGAAGAAAGAGAATTGAAATGCCCTAGATAATGAAGGCTGCTTTGGAAAAACTGGGAAGCAGTGAATATCCTTGCTGACTTGATAGTTACCCACACAAGCAGACCTTTGTCCTCAATATGACATCTTGTATTAAAATATGAGGCAGGTAACACCAGTAAAACTTTCTTTAAAATTAAGAAGAATATTGGTTTCCTCTGAAATTCATTGCTGTAGCAGGATCTTTTACCAAAGAAAATTTTAAAAAATAACCACAGTTAACAGGACTTTAAATATCCCTGTCTGTTTAATGAAAGCAGATGAGCTGGATTGAGGGGTGTTGCTTCGCGCATGTCCCGCTGGTCAGCCCGNTTTTAGGTACATAAAACTGAACTAAACTTACAATGAAAACTGTTAAACAAAATCCTGCAACCCCACAGAGGGGAAAGCCTGAAGAACAGCAAATAGGTGCAACCTGTGTGTGACTACGCACAGGATGGAAACCAGAGCAGTGAGTTGCTGGGACAGGATGTTGCTGCCAAGAGGAGTGAGCATGGGAGGGCAATTGTCTGCTTTTGTGGTGGACCACAACACGTTCCTGAACCAGACAGCTCTGATCTCAATGCTCCAGGCATCAAGAGGTTTTATCTAAATTCAGATACCAGGGTGCCCTGTCCCAGTGCTGGGATGGGCACAGAGATGTGGAGATACCAGATGAGATGGACATAGCAAGAGGGCTAAGAAACTGAAGCACCTCTACAGAAAACAAATACATGAGCTGGGAAACCAGCAAGAAAGTAAGAAACGTAAGGAGCACTGTGTAAAAAAGCAGTTTGAAAACCTCGCAGATGAGGTGACAAAGAGAAAAGGAAGGTGTCTCAGGGAGCATTTGGGAGGGAGGTGACGCTGAATTCTTTTGGGGTCAGAAACAGTAGAAGGAAAATACGTAGAACTGAAATAGACAAGATGTTTAATCTATGGTTTATGGTAGTTATTTTGTGAGAGGAGAAGGAAGAATTGAGTATCTCAGAAAGATAAATTAAACCACACTCTTTCCCCTTGATAGACATTGCTTTTCAAGAACAGAATAAGGAAAATATCTAAACAACTTTGTATTCATATACTGTTCAAAACAAAACTTCTGTCTCCTGTTTCCCGGATCAGGTTAAGATTTGAAAAAAAATAATAAGTTATTTCAAAAGTGTTGCATTTATTCCTTGGCTAGTATCAATGTCCATAATACGTTGTTTCAAAACAGTCAGAAATAGCAATAGAAAAATCTGAATCTCATTACAGTATAACCAGGCCAGAAGTGCTAAGAGTTCAAATTAAATGCTAGGAGCTCAAAATACAATTTATCTTGTTATCCTAACATTAAAATTTGTAGAAAAATAGAGACAATCTATTGACATGCACATTGAATGGATTTCTGATTAATGTGAAATATTTTTCCCACCAATGCCGGAGTGTTTGGGGAAAGGTATTTTGCGTGTGCTCTAGTAAAAACCATAATTATTTAAAAAAAAAAAAAAAAATTGCCTAACCTATTTACTTCATCTCTGTTTGGAAGATCATTTACTCAAATAGATAAGGCCATTTTTTTTTCTCTTAGTGGGAGTCTGAACTCTTTGAAGTGTATTTTCATATTACCTTTCAAATCTAAAAATGGGCTATTAGTGTTTCATGGTGTTGGTTTTGATTCTTTGTTTGGCAGTGTGTTTATGGCATGGCTCAGAGGGCTTTCTATGAGCTCTGTTTTCTAAAGAATAGTTATGTTTATAATTGACTGAGAGGGATGAGTTATCTAAGTGCAGTAGTAGCAGAGATAAGCTATTTTTCTGCAGGCTGAATCAGAAGTCATTCACAGTTGCGCATCCAAGCAAGTATCGAAGCTGAAGGCAAATAGCATATCATCACCTTCCCCCAGTTGAGGGCGTGCACACGATCCTATTTCCTCTCCAAATCAAAATTAATAAGGTGGCCCAGAGTAAAGATATTTTATTAGTTTAGTATATTCACCAGTAGGTTTAGAACTTCTGCTTCTGGGCTTTTATCAGTTGTTGCTACTGCTGCTGATGTTGAGAAAATACTGGATTTTTTTATCAAATTGTTTACTTAGGTAACTGTTATAGATTGAATGCTTTATTATTGTTATTCTCTTTTTTAAAATGTCCTGGTGGTGTGAATTGATAACTTCTTGATTATCAGCATCATAAAAATGCCTTGCTAATCTGCTGTCATGCTGTATCAAAAAACAATAAATCAAATAAATATTAGGTATGCAGCTGACTGTCACTTCTCCCTTTGTGTCTGCAGAGAATCTGATTTACAGTCACACTAGTGTAAAACTAATACTCATTCATCTGCACTCTGAGGTAGATGTTCAGTAATCTTTAAAACATGATCTAAGTCTTTTAGTCCCATTTGCAGGGCCCTCTTTGTGTTCTGTGTCCTGAGCTGTATCATGTTCCAGCCTGGAGGACCCTGTCGTATATGCCTGTAGACATTAAAACATTACATTTTAACAAAATATTGGAGAAGTAGATGAGGTCAAGAAAAGAAGAGTGCCTATTAATATATGTTCTTCAAGCTGCAAAAATAATGAAGCCTCATTTCCAGCCTTAACCACTGCCCTGAAAATATATCCACTTTTTTCTCAGATCCCCTGGGTTGTCACACTGTACTGTTCACTCCCTGCTTTATTCTGAGTTTTCTCTCTTGACTTTGCATTTGGATGGCTAAGAGGCAGTATCTGCTGGGATTAGCTCAAAGTTACATCTTTGTGAATTTGCCAGCTGCCAGGGACATATTTATTCACTTACTAATTGGTCCCTAGCTGTTGCAATAAAAATGCCTGAAGGCATAAAAATGCCTGAATTTCAGGCATAAAAATGAAATGTCTGAAGTCCACTATACTTTAAGTGGAAACATTTCTTTGGGTCCTTCTCTAGCTGCCATCTTCCCTAAACCGCACATAATTTAGTATCTTTGAGACATCTGTTTCTGTGGCAAATTCTGTTGTAATTAGATGGTCATTCTTAACAATTGCATGGAGCAGACGGATGTGCAGATGCATAAAGAAACAAATCTAAAGATTTTAAAAGGAAGTGTGCATGGAAATAAACATTAGTATAGATCATACTGACTTTAATTCAGCAGAAAATAATAGAAATGTCAACTGTGTACTCAGGTAACAAAGAATTAGAAGTGAGATGGTAGAATTCTGGCATTTCCAGGCTTTGCACAGAGATGTGCGGGTGGCTGGTGGTGCTTAGGACAGCTGCCATCACAGTCTGATCTTGCTGATTGGTCAAAATTATCACAACCAATTAATTAGAGTTCAATAGAGGAAAGTGTATTTTACACCACACACTACACCCATAGGATGGGAAATTCTCTGTCTTCGAAAACAGTAATTCAGAAGATGGCATAGCAGGAGAGAGAAGAGCTTTTTTGTGAGATCTCGGTGTCAAGTTGAGGCTTTGGACCTTATATTGATCTGTGGATGAAGAGGAAAAAAAATATACAGTAGACACATGAAAAAGATCAAGCCACTTTGAGCACCACCAATAAGATGACTGTGCCATGTTCTGTGACTCACACTCTAGGAAGGAGCTACTCAAGGAAATTCAAAGAACAGGAAAAAAATTGTTTCAGAGGCCATCAACCAACCATTGGTATTTAAGTGTTTTAGGAACTCATAAGCCTAGAATATTGGAGACAGGTTGAAGACGTAATTCAGTCTCTCTCTCTGGGTACTTATACATTTGGAAAAAAAAAAGCTTAAATGACAGGAGCCAGGTTAACTTTTCAATCTTCTAGACAAACAGCAGAAATGGAAATTAGAGTCATTTAAACTTGCCACAAGGTGCAAAGTTGTGGCACAAGCCACAGGTAAATATTGGAAAAGCTTTTCAGAGGAAATTTTGAGTCATTATTTTGCTTGGTATATTCAAATTGCCCTAGTTTTTTTGTCTGCAGGTAGTATATAACCCTAAATATGCCATACATACAGAATGTGTGTAATACTTACCTGTATATATCATGGGTATATATATTCCAGCTATATCAGACATAGTTAGATATATAGCTGTAGAGCCTTCCTTACTGATAATAAATAACTTTGCAACTAATATTGAAGACAAATATGTAAATATGAGACCTAAAATAATCCAAGCATGGCATGAGCTGGAAGCAGGATTAATCTCCAGAATACACTGAATATTCTTCAAAACACTTTGTTAGGCTTTGCTTCAATTTACATTATCTTCACCATAGGTGAAAATATGGATTTTCTTTTGAGATGGAGGAGAAGATTTTAGTGATTGCTTTTCCACTAATAGAAAAATAAGTCTGTTTAATGAATTATTGTGAAAATACACTTGAATTTTTTCGAGGTGAAAGGAACATCAAGAGTTTGATCCAAAGGAAACTCTTTCATGTACTAACATGAGCTCACAGCTCATTTTTCCTTTGCTAAGTGGAGTTGAACAAATACTAAATTGATTTCTTTTTCAGAGTGACATTAATTGTGTTTTGTCCCAGAGCACCATATCAGGCATTATCCTCAACATCTCTTGTGAGCTCAGAGAACTTTAAAATACAAACACAAAAAAATGCTGCATATACAAAATATTTCTTAGACAAATTGTGTCAAATAAGGTGCTAACTTCAGACCATTTTAATGTGCAAGTGGGAGAAACATCAGTTCCTTAATGAGGGCTGAAATTTATCCCCTTTCAGAAAGCCAATATGAGCCTATGAACCGCTGAAAGCCAATCCTAAAATCATGACTTAAGGAGATTTAAGGGCCCCATGCTATCTTTGCGTGGAGTCAATATTTTTTTGCCAGTGACCTGGTCCTTGGTTATTGATTTGTAATAAAACTTAGTATAAGATATTTGGGATATTTTTCACGCCAAAATGCATCTTGGCTTCTAGTCTTCTCTGTGTTGGAAGCTGGCCGCAGCTAGTGCAATATCTAAAAAAAACAAAAAAAACCAACTCTGGTGTATTTGAAATATTGATTTAACCCTTCCTTTTCCAAATCCTCAGAAGATATTTCTAGAGCCAGTGATAGTGCAATTTGTAGTTTAGGATACTTACTATGTCTTGGAAAAAATACTCAGACGAGAGAGTTTGAATTTGCCAGATACTATTTCTGATATGTTCCATCATATTGCAGCCAGTATGATCATTTCAAGTTGTTTTGCTTGTGGGATGATTGTGGAAAACACATCAGAAATCTTGGTTAATAGTAAAAATATATATCTTTCACCAGCTTATTTCAGGCTTAGGAAAATTGTCTTCAGCTATTTAGTACTGAGGGCTTCTGAGTAAAAAACCTATGCCCTGGAAACCTTTAATTTTTAAAACTCTGAAGGTCCATGAAATATTATGCTTAAGTCATTTGAACCCTACAGAACTTCAGCCAAATCAATGGCTGAAAATCAATGTAGATAAATTCACAGTGGGAAAAAAAGTGCATATTTAAAGGCAAATATCCCTCAGAAGGATGTTTTTGTTCCTTGTTTGAAACTTTTGAATTCTTACCCATGTCTTTGAACACAATTATAGGATTCACTCAATGTTCATGATGCAATGCTCTGTGGATTATATTTTAGACTGATTTTTACTGTGCTATTTCACTTTCAATATATCTCTACATCTATGAAGCATATTACTGAAGTATCAAATTTTTTACATGTTTTACTAAAAAAAATTAAGGTGGTGAATTTGTTGTGAGTATGTTAAACTAAACCAAAAAATTTTTATAGGTACTTCCTTTTCCAGAATTTTTACTTTTCTCTACAGGTATTGAAAAACTGTATTTGTAGTAACCTTCCAATTCTCACAGGTATTTCGTGCGTTCTGCTCCCACATCCTCTTATTAAATCTCAGGAAATAACGTGACAGCTTTGATATTCTCAGACATCCATTTTTGAGGCAGTCAGCACGTTGTAGGTCACTGGCAGGTGGCAAGACACCCATCAGAGAAAAGAGGGTTTACAGAATTTTGAGGAATGTTTCATCTATCTCTGTGCAAGGACAAAATCATTTCCTTGGGTGGTCCTGGAAGGAACAGGCACAATCTGGGCCCTAAAGCCATGACCATATGTACAGTTTGTGCATGCAAAAATATACTGGTGTGAGGTCATTCATGTGGTGTGTTGACCTTGGACTGCAGCCAGACTCCCACCCAGTTCTTCATATACTCTGCTTCCTCAATAGGACAGAGTGACAGGGTGAGAGAAGAGGATAAAAAACCTTGTGGGTTGGGCTAAAGGCAGGGAGGTACTTTACCAGTTACCACCACAGGCAAAACAGTTTCAAATTTTAATATAATTTATTGCCAGTGAAAGCACACATGGATAGTGAGAGAGATAAATTAAAGCAAGATTTCCCTCCTGTATTCCCTTTTTACCAGAATAAACTTCATTCTTTCATCCCTGAGCCTTCTGCCTTCCCCTTCCATGAGGCACAGAATGATGGGGAATGGGGAGTTGCAGTCAGTACATACAATTTTCTCTCTCCTGCTTCCTTCTCCTCACACTTTTCCTCTGCTTCAGCATGGTATCCCTCCTACAAAGTACAGTTCCTTCAAGATAAAACTGCTCCAGTGTGGGCTTTCCAAAGGCCATACTTTCCTTCAAGAAATATCCATGGGCTGCAGGCTGTAAATGCTCTCCCTCATGGTGCTTCACAGGCAGTGGGAAATTACCTGCTCTACCACCATTCTCTCCCAGAGATGCCTGGAGAACCTCATCCTCTTCCTTCTTTTCTCACCTTAGTGCTTACACGGCTGCTCTCTCATCCTTATTTTTCCCCCCTCTTCTGCCTATTAGACATTTTTAAATGTCTGTTCTTAAATATGTTTTCCAGAGGCACCAGTATATTGGCTGATGGGCTCAGCTGTGTCCTGTGGTGGCTCACTTTGGAGCTGGCTGGAAACTGGCTGGAACACCTGTGACCCACATGGGACAGGCTCTGACCTCTTCTCATGGAGGCCACCCATGTGTCCCCCTGCCAACAGTTGGGCACCTGACACCCAATTAGAAAACAGTTAGAAAACAATTAGAAAACAGTTTCATAGAGAATTGATTAGGAAACCAATACTGTTTGTAGCACCACCATGCTTTCACTCCAACATATTTTTTTCTGATTTTTTTGTACCATTTTAGTTCTAGTTTTGTATTGTTGCTTTGACAGTTGTTGGTCCAAAGTTTTACTGTCTTGCTCTTTTCTGATGTGTGGCTTCAGTCCACACCCGTAGCAGTGCCAAACCAGCCACCAACGTCTGGCTGGCCCCTGGCCTGTGGGCTGAGAAGGATGGCATACAAACCTTGGGGCAGGTGACACAGTGACTTTGCAAAAGAAACAAATGCTAATTCTAATTTTCTCCCTATTCATGCTTATGCACTCTCAATAGACTAAGTACTATACATATATATATATAAAATTGTGTATTCTTTAATAGAAGACTTAAATAATCAAAATGGCATTTACTGTGGACATCTTCCAGGGTGGGGGTTGGGAACGGGGGCAGGGGGGGTTCACTTTAATATTTTTCCAGAGCATTTCCAGTAAAAAGAGTTCCAGCTGATCGTGTTAGATGCCATGGAATGAAAATCTGTGTGGCTAATTGCTCTAAATCAGTGAAATATAAGAGCATAGAATTTGTACAGAAGCAGCGTAAGCAAAAGCATATAAAAGCTCAACAGAAGAGTACTGGTGAAATGACAGAAATGTGGACCAGCAGAAAGATGTTTCCTCAAGGATTTTTCACTTGTCTAGTAAACTGCATCTTTTTCTCTTTCTCCTGCTGGGTGTCAGGGAGAAGGGCTGCTGCTGCTGCCATTGGCCCTGTGGAAGGTGTCCATGCGTGCAGTGCATTGGACAGAGCAGTGCAGGTGGAGCTGTCTCCCATAGATGGTGCCCTATATTTAACTTAGCATGAGGTTGTCATGAGGTTTCTTAAGAGCTAATGGCAGGGTTTGATCTGCTTGGGGTTGCTGTATCCCCCAAATAATCCCTTGATTTCTGTAAGCTACTTGCAGCAGGCTCAAGCCATTGAAATCCCTGAAATGTAGAAATCATGGAAATGAGCCTGGAGTCAGTGGGTATGTTTGTGCTGCACATACTTCACTGGAATAAAAGACACCAAATTACCTAACAGACAAGGAGTCTAGCTGTGAAGGTACAGAATCTAAGTTTAGATTCCTAAAGGCAAAATGATCTCATGCTGTCTTGCCAAGCCTGGCAGCACACAGACTGCACGGCACACATGAGTACTGGCAGTGTCACTGCCAGTGATGGACTGGACGTGATTCATGGCTAATAAGGACTCCTAAACTGAAAATTTTAAGTATAGCACATCTTTAGTAGAACAAGAAACTAACAAATCTTGAAAAAATGTAATTGAAAGGGAAGAGATCACCCAACATGTGAGCTAGTGGCCTTAGCTGGGGTGTTCTGGCAGTGAGACTACCATTCAAGTATCTGAAAGAGCAGATTACTTCTACAGATAGAGAAGGTAGCGAAACTTCTGGTGTCTGTGATGAAAGAGAGACCTCATTACTTACTGTGGTCTTTTGAAAGACAGGAGAGAGCCATCTTTCATGGTTCTTGTGGTCCCTGTGTACTGAGTTACCTCTCTTTTTCTGTGTTGATTTTATTCATAATTTCTAATACAAGTCCTGAAATATTAACAACTGGGTAAAAGAGTTAGTTTGGATTTAGAGGCAAGGACAATGGGAAACTGTGCTTGATTTTATCTTGAAACAAAATTATGACCATCATCCATGTATTTAAAGCTATGTATTTAAAGCTATCAGCAGAAGCTTCTCAACACTGTCTAACAGACAGATTTGCGAAGGTGGATAAGACACTGAGTGCAGCAAGAGATAAATCATTAGGCAGGTGTCCTGTACAGACCCTAACTGCTCAAGATACATACAATAAGCCAAACTTTTGCCAGTTAACCTTGGTCCTCTACACAGAGTCCAAACCGCTGCTGATAAAAATTAGGAGTAGGTAAAACGAATAAGGTTGAAAGTAACACAACATGTAGAGTATTTCTCAATTTTCAGGGCAATGACAAGTTGTCGTGGAGGGGCAAATTAAAGAAGCAGCTTGAACTTGTCTCACCAGAAGTGGTTATTGAAAACAACTGAGAGAAATCACAGGAGAAATTATTCCTGTATATATGCTAGCGTGTTCTATGACTACTGTGTAACACACAAGAGAAGTGATATGAGGTGTAATTCTGGCTCACATTTCAACAAAGAAGAGTTCCTGTCACCCGTTATGCTGCATTAATCCACCTCGGTATGCAGCGGGAGAGAGTTAAGCTGAATGTTGGCAAGCTGGTCAAACCATCTATGTTCCCTTGAAAGTTCCCAGCTATGAATGAAACCTGTGGCAAAAAACTGGAAATGTGAACTACTGGAGATTTGTCCTCAGACACTGACACTCCCATGTTTGTGGGTAGCAAACAATCTGAGTGTAAAACCACAAGAGTGGAACATTTCAGTAGGGTGCCCTTTCAATCTAGACACAGTCAAATATAGTGGGAGTCAAGAAAAAGGAAAAAAAGTCCTTTGCTGACCTCAGGAAGCTTATTTCAGTTGAACAGAAAGCCTTTGATCTTGATTCAGGATAGCTAATATTTGACAAACTTGCTGACTCAGGAAAGCAGTAGGATTATTTTGGCAATATGTTTATGGGGAGATAGCCCAGGTGAGGGCAAGAATTTGTATTGTTGTCACTTTGGAAAATAGGAATGCATGAAACAAAAGTAAGATTCACATTTAGGTTTCATCTCACGGTATTGGTCAGGGAATGAGATCCATGAGCATGAAACACGCACTGATGATCTGGACACATGACCCTCGATATGACCAAAAGCTGCCCTTTTGCCTTCAAAGCCTCCTGTGTACTAAACCACAGATGGAAGCACAATATGTCCAGCATGACATATATTGCTATAATACACTGTGTTTGGGAACAAAAGAATAGGTGCAGAAACCCACAGACTATTGTCAAGCTGCCTGCAAGGCTGCCTCCACGTGAATCTTTAGCTTGTGCCTATACTTGCAGAGCAGCATGGCAAAAGATGTGTAAATATAGCAAGACATTTTCTGAAGCTGGTGGGATGCAGTCATGATATGCTGTTTCCTAAAGGACTAAGATATGAATATTCAAGATCCTTGGCTTTGGTTCAGAAAAGCACCTGGAAGCTTGGATGCATGTAATGTCACTTCTCCAGCTGAGAAGGAAAATCAAAAAATAGGCTTTCTTAAAATAATGATTCAAAGTCTCACATCCCAGGCAATGTTGTCACGTCTAGATGTCCTGCTGCATTTGGTATTCCTGCTTTTAGATGAATTTACTCCTGGAAATGGTGAGATGAGTACAAGTTTTAAAGGAAGGATGAAGCAAACAGACTCTTTGGCAGGAGTTTGATTTTTGAAATCAGGTTGAATGTCAAGAAGCACTTTCTCAGATCAGTTCATTCATTTCCAGCTGACTCGAGCTGTTCTGTCCTTATGCTATACGATTCATGTACTAATATGATTTTTAAAAAAGTCATTTATGGACCTGTATATACCTTTAATCTTTCAAGTCCAGATCAGGTTTCTCACAAATGCCAGTGAGGATAATTCTGTTGATTCTCGTCTAGTTATTCGAGCTTGCTTGCTTCATTGAAACAATATTACATTTGTGAATGTATACATTACCTTTCCCTCATATGCGTTTGCTTTCACTTATGAAAGTCATGTGTGTGAGTTTTTTATCTTGTATTTAATGAGCTGTAGTTGATTGTAGTGTATTATTATGTATTATATTTAAAGTATTCATACAGAAATGCCACAGTCTATAAAATGCAAGCACATATCATATATGGAGGAATCTCAGGTTTGGTTTTCTTTCACCTGAGAATTCAGGTGGTGGTTCGAGAGAGTCTTTTGCCCTCTGAAGGCTCTGAGCCAGAAGC
>VXBB01015062.1:448247-558941 GCA_013399915.1 Illadopsis cleaveri
GGTCCCAGGTCATCCAAAGGGATGCCCTGGACTCCAACAGAGAAATTAATAATTTCAGGGAAAGAAATTAAAATTATTATTTAATCAAAACAATTCTGTTCTTTATCAGACAGAAAGTCTGATAGACTCTCACTATGTTAAGAACATCTGAAAGTCGTCTATAATTAAAAATATGTCATTCCTTTATAAAAATAATTAAGTAATGCAAACCATTCACAGAATAAAACAGGTTAAACTGTATTTTTCACTCAAAACAGATCATAATAAGTTCCTGGCAGAATGTTGTCCTGATACAATGCACTATTTTATTGCTGTTGTGAATATTGTGGATAGGTTATACTGCAAAGGCTGAAAGTGGTATGTACACTCCCACTCTGATATTAAAGTATTTCAGGTGTCCACTTTAGAACCATACAAAAGCATCCTTTTTCCTGATGCAAACTGGGATTTTTTTCTTGTGCAAAGCCTGCATTTCTTTCCTCTTCAGGACAGAAATTTAGAGATGAAATCATATACTTTAGAAAATGTTTAAAGGTTCATCTTTAGAAAGGAAGGAAACAGGAACATGCATTCCTGCTTCCTAAGGCCATTTTAGAGAATTCCTGCTTTCCGGTTCTTGTAACAGTCTGTAGTGGATGAGCAGATAATTGCTGATGTACATATTCACTGGGAATGGCTGTTTAGTCTTAATTTCTGAGATCAAGACCCTAAATACAAGACTCTCATAGTACAATAGAGTCAAATATATCAGAAACATGCTGCAAGTACCCAAAAAGTGTGCAGACGCTGCAGATGAGCAAATGGGAAAGTGGCTCCACAGATCTTGTCCAATCTCTTTTCATTCCTGAGTGGCAAATAAGTCTTTCTGGCTGCACCTGCATTGCTAAAATTTTTGTTTGATAGTAATAGAAATTTATTTTTATTCCTCTTTGAAATAGGGATATAGAAGTTTATATGAACATATACCCAGCAAATGCATCAATATGTTCTAATTAATGAATTATCCATTCAGTGCTACAATAATTCACTTTATTTCTAACCATTCCCAGTTAATTATTTATATAGTGACATTTATTAGCAAACAGCCATTTGCATCACTTTTACATCATTCTTCTCATTATTAATTTACTTTCAATAATTCTTTAGTGCTTGGTCTCATCAATAAAGAAAAATGGATGAAACCCATGAAGCATTTCACTTTAATTCTATATCCCTAATGCCAGTGCCAATAGCCAAGAACAGATACATAATATATTAATTGGCAGTTCTTCCCTATTGTACATTCCCTTGTCTCCTTTTCTCTCCTGTATGCCAGTATCCCTGAGTTTGTGCTGTAAAAGCAGAGGATGATTCCCTATTAATGACTATTAAAATAACAGAATTACATAGCTATTGTACTTGCTTCTTTATGACCCAGACAATGACTATGAATTAATTAGCATTAGAACAGTGGAAATTTCTATGAATTTAACATTATATTCTGTGTGCATTATTGAATGATTTTACACTTCCTAATGCAAAACTGATGATATCTCTACAAACCTCTGGGGGAGTGTTTGAGGTCATTAAAGTTAGATTTGCAAAGAAAATATATGGATTTCTCGCTCACATTATTTTTTCCTGTGCTGATAATGCTATTCTTGAGTTCTTGTTCAGAGTACCTTGTTTGTATTGAAAGATTCTTTATCCTATTCATCTACCTTTCCCAAATTTTCATTTCATGAGGGAAATGAACTGTGTTTTTTTCAATATTTAAAACATTCCTAGTGGAAAACAAGAACTTACATTTTCAGCTCCCAGGGTTGTCATCAGAGATAATGGATACAGAAAGGCAGCTCAGTGTGAAAAAGCAAATATACATGTCAGAAATGAAAACACCAATTTATACCATGTCTCTTTCCTGTCTTCATTGCTGATAGCTTATTTTCTTCATGAAGGAAGATTCCAGAAGTGGTTTTTCTGTGCAAGCATCTGGATGGGAAGAAAAATTATAAAGTTTTATTAAAAATTCTCCCTGGAATCCTAAGTTCGCTCCATATTTCTGCTGATTTTTTTGTTGTTATTTTTAAAACTAAGGATTTTTCAATTCGTGGATTCATGGGAGCTCGCAGCATTATTAGCACCCTGCCAGAGAGGGAGAAACACTGGCAAACACAAACCCTCCTGAATGCAATGACTCTCTCAATACTACTTAATGAGCAAAATCTTAGTGTGTTAAGCCAAGAGACTTGTTCAAATGGATTTCATCTCCATAACTTACTTTTTTTCTTTTTCAAATAAACTTTTTTTAATTTCCATTCGAAGTAATTAGCAACATGTATTTAGGCTTAAATTTACCATTTTCTATTAATACAACTTATTAAAATTTATAATACTTAAGAAATATATTCTTGATTGTTAAGGTCTAAAGAAAGCTGTTTAACAGGGAAGAAAAATACCAGCTATGAATCCAGAACCAAAGGTTGTTGAAACGATTAAACAGCTTTTAACAGCCAACAAAAGAAATGTTTTCTTCATGTCAGTTTGATTTACTTCAATAACTAGTTCAAAGTTAAGGAACTGTTTAGAAATAGAATAAGCTGAAGCATCATTATCTTTAAATGGTCTATGAATAAATTCTCAGTCTGGGATCCTGAGACTTATGAATTCATTCATTAGCTGTATGTAAAATTAGCTTCGCTAGTAAACCAGTCTTAGGTATAAAATGCTTGATACCTTTTTCCTCTGTATACATTTATTGCAATTTTATTTAAATAATAAATACACTTGAAAGGCAAGGATTTTGCATTTCAATTGCAATTCCCATTTCCATCCAAAGCAGCTGGATACAACTCGTAA
Organism: Illadopsis cleaveri; assembly: GCA_013399915.1. Taxonomy (NCBI): domain Eukaryota; kingdom Metazoa; phylum Chordata; class Aves; order Passeriformes; family Timaliidae; genus Illadopsis; species Illadopsis cleaveri. Next base: position 451,086 of record VXBB01015062.1, read on the forward strand.
GCAAATAAAAATTAATCTTCTAGTAAAGAAGAATTATCATTCATTTCTATCAGAATGCTATGTAAGTATTTATCATTTGAATAATTATGCTGAACTATACCATTTTCGAAATGGGAACGTAACATGTTTTTCTGGTAATGTATGGAAGCAACAAATAAGTTTAAAAGTCAGATTCATTTCAAAGCAATTTTTTTTCCCTAAATTTACCTGCTGACAAGAATCAAATTCCCTTGAGAAGAAAAGAATAACACACATTTAAAATAAGTATAGAAAGGTCTATGTTTTCAACAATTGTTTTACAGTTTTTGTATTTTCACAAAACTAATGTTTTAAATCTTATGAGAAATAATTTCATGTTGAATGCTTTAAATATTTGTCAGGTTTTACTAAAATATTTTAGATTAGGGCCTTGTATAGAGGCAATTCTGTGATATATTCGATCAATTAAAATATATAGCCCCCTACTTTAGGAGCACTTTACTCACAATTTTAATTCAGTAAAAAATTCCAACATTTTTAAAATAAATTTAATTTTCAGCTGGAAGAAAATAAGTTCTGACATTTTCTACTTATTTAAATTCTGTTTAAAAGTGGTGAAAATATCTAAATGGGCATTTTTTCCCCTCAGCAAGAGTAAGGCAGCCAGTTTAAATTTCGATGTAACAAGAGTAACATAAATTTATTTTTAACATGTAGATTTATGCTCACATTATTATTGATTTAGTTTATATGTAGATGATGCTGGCATTTTAATTAGAAAGAATTGGTTGTTTTATATTAGGTTTCTTTAATGACTTATCAAAGTCAGAAAATTCATATTCTTTCTTGAAAATAATAACCACAGTAGGTGCCCTTAGATCACACAGCTGACAGACACCTATTTCCGACTTGCTCAAAGTTGTGAATTACTTAATTAGTTTCAAATATGTAATTGTTAGGGAAGAACTGCAGACCATGGTTTAACAGCTGCTCTTGTTTGTGTGTATCCAGCGTTGGGCAATGAAATCTCAGCAGCAGAGGTTCATTTCTCTGAGCTAAAGGAGGAGGAAAAGGTTTTATTTTGCCAGTGGTGGAGAACATTTAAAGCAGCAAGGATCTCACTGTTTTCAGCCAAGTGCTGGCATACTTATTATGCCTTAACTGCATCTCCTGTTTCCTCCTAGGTCTTACTGCTGCAGCATCTCTTGTATCCCTGGCTTGGGCTTTGGCTTCCTACCAAAAGGCCCTCCGTGACTCCCGCGATGACAAGAAACCCATCAGTTATATGGCTGTTATAATCCAATTTTGCTGGCATTTCTTCACAATTGCAGCAAGGGTTATTACTTTTGCCCTGTTTGCCTCGGTTTTCCAGCTGTACTTTGGGATCTTCATCGTGCTGCACTGGTGCATCATGACCTTCTGGATCGTTCACTGCGAGACAGAGTTTTGCATCACTAAATGGGAGGAGATAGTTTTCGACATGGTTGTTGGGATAATCTATATCTTCAGCTGGTTCAATGTCAAGGAAGGAAGGACACGCTGTAGGCTTTTCATTTACTATTTTGTCATCCTTTTAGAAAACACCGCCTTGAGTGTTCTCTGGTATCTGTACAAGGCCCCTCCAATCTCTGATGCATTTGCCATACCAGCACTGTGTGTAGTGTTCAGCAGCTTTTTAACAGGCATTGTTTTTATGCTAATGTACTATGCCTTCTTTCACCCCAATGGACCAAGGTTTGGGCAGTCACCAAGCTGTGCTTGTGAGGACCCTGCCGCTGCCTTCACCCTTCCCCCAGAAGTGGCCACAAGCACACTGCGCTCCATCTCCAACAACCGGAGCGTCACAAGCGAGCGGGATCAAAAATTCGGAGAAAGGGATGGGTGTGTGCCTGTGTTTCAGGTGAGACCCACTGCACCCTCCACACCTTCATCCCGGCCACCAAGGATTGAGGAGTCTGTCATTAAAATCGATCTGTTCAGGAACAGGTACCCAGCGTGGGAGAGACACGTGTTGGACAGGAGCCTGAGGAAGGCGATCTTAGCGTTTGAATGTTCCCCTGCTCCTCCACGGCTACAGTATAAAGATGATGCCCTCATTCAGGAGCGCTTGGAATATGAAACCACATTGTAAACAAAGCAAAAACACAGCTTGAAGCAGCTCCAATGTTACAGTCCAAATTAAAGGGTTGACAGTAGGGCTGTAGGAAAAACTAAACCGCGTACTACAAGTAGAGCAGCAAGCTATAGTGTTCTTAGTCTGACCATCATCATGATTATCATTTGATCCACTGTGTGCAGTCTGTCTGCAGGACATTGATACAGCAGCATCGTCTGAAAGCCTCAAAAAACCCCAAACCCTGACCCACACATACAGATCAGTCACATCAGCTGGGGGAGGTCACCCACCACCCCTTACTGCTATGAAACTCTGACTGCACAGTACTCACAATCCATCCAATAAAAAGGCTCTGACCAGAGCTTTCAACTTCAGCCAGTAGTGCATTTTATTTTAGAAATGAATGATTCATATTTCCATAATCAATGTCAAAAACAAAAAACCGACACCTTTTCAAAAATAACGAAACTGTAGCACACGGTGTTACTGTTAGGAAAACTGTTTTCTGGGGCAAAAAACAGGAGCTTAGTAGTCTTCAACACTCCCATAAATCAACCATTCAGGTTAGAATACATTTGCAAAATAGTTCTTAATTAAAAAGAATCATGATTATAAGGCTGTCGATGGAAAATAAACTAAATTCTGATTAATTAGGTCATTAAAATTAATACTACCAGAACGGTTTGTTTTCTGTGGAATTTCAAAGTCTTTTTTAAATGCAACTTTACTTCTCGGTGTTATTTTCAACAGAAACTCTATGCAGCTCACTTCTGGTTTTGAGGAGAAATAAGGAGCTCTAGCATGTAGTGATATTCATTAAATGATAATCATGATTCAGTGTTCAATTTGAAAAAAAAAAAAAAAAGAAAAGTAAAAGTAAAAGAACAAGGAAGTATAGTTTTCATATTCTAAACTTTTTGGAGGACCCCATTCAGATATTTCAGAAGAAACTACAAGGAGCTGAACACACTGAAACTCCTCTGTTTCAGGACTGAGAATGCATGATTCAGTGTGTGAATGTATGCAGGTGTGACAAGAGACTGACATGCCATACCCTTCTAGTGCCAAACATTTCAAGGTTGATATTGCCTGAGGGACACAACAAGTGGCACAAGCCCTACCAGAAAAAGAAGCAGGAAAGACCAACCAAGCTCTCAATGTATAGAGACAGCTATGATTTTTCCCACCCAAGGTGAAAGTGATGTCTTTTAAAGGCTTTCAGCCGCCTCTTAGTAAGTATATTCACTGAAGTATAAAATAAGTTATGTGGAAGAGCCTCTTCTGCCTATTCAAGACTGGTGTCCAAACGTGTCTAAAAATTAGAATCTCTTGTAATAGAGTGCTTTTGCTGCAAGCTTTTGGGTTTTAAATACCTCCCTATATCTAGTTAATGGTATTATATTTTATGTTAAAAGTATCCCCTGATGGTGCTTTCAGATGCATTAAAGGTGCAAGTCAAAATTTGATAGTATTTTTTTTAAAGCTGGTGCAAAGTGAAAAACTCATGGATTATTTCAATATTTTTGTAAAGTAAAATATGGTATAAAAGGTTACTTTTTATAAACCTCAAATCTTTTAATACATTTCATTCTCTTTATAGCTTAGATTTTAATAATTGGTCCATGAATTTTATCAAATGGCTTTTACAGGTTTACATAAAACCTGGTTTTCACACATTATGGATATTTTTTTGCAGTGTAATGCCATATGAAAGCCTACATGGGTACTTTTAGAATACTCTATAAACTGTGGATCCTGCTTCAAATGTAAGTGGCTTGTAAAGACACCAAGTGATTCCATGAGAAACAATTTACTATAACTATTTCCATCCATTTTAGGAGAGCGAAGCAGAACTGAAGAGTTACTGTTGTAAATGGCATTGTCAGGATGGAGAAGACCTGATAATTGGTATTGTAATTTTCACTGTCAGATATATCCAGTGTAGTCACTGCTGTGTATGCTGCTGGGTAAATTTCTGTCTTTCCTATTACAAATATTTGTACTATGAAATGGCCAAGGTTACACAGGACTATGTTTATTTGTATGTGTTCAATTAGCCATTTTTAATGTTGACTTTTTTTATTAGTGAAATATTCGATACCTGTTGTTCTTTGCTGGCGCGTGTTCCTCAAAACAAAAACCTGTGGAAGTGCAGGAATCTACAAAGCAGAGGGAACTTTACACAGATCAGAAAAAAACTATGCTTCAGGGGTTTCTTAGGTATTTTCAAATTAAGCAATGGCCAACTGCCTCTATATTTTTTTTTTAAATAAAACAAATCCTTGATAGTTCAAACCTGAAGCTTTTTACTAAGTGATAACCCTTTTCTTCATAGAGATACACCTGATTATCCAGAGAAAAGCACTCATGTTTTTTCAGAAAATATACCACTGCAAGAACCACTAAAAAATGATTTTGGGAGCAAGTCCTTTTTCCTGTCCTATTCAATAGACCCTTCACTCTGAATCAAACTCTAGTTCACACAAGGGAATTGCTGTTTTTCTTTACAAAGAAGGCAAATGTAAGCTCTGTGATCCAAGATGTGAGGGTTTCTTTTGGAGACAGTTTGAAGTGTTTGCTTGCTGCTTGAACAACTCGGAAATTGAAGCCTGAGTGAGGCACAGTGGGCAGCCTCCTCAAGCTTCAGTCTCCCACCAGCACCTCCTGGGGAGAGGGGCAGCATCGCTGCTGTCAGCAGGGCTCCTCCTCTTCTGATGTCCCTCTCATCCTCTCGCTCTTCCTCAGAGCTGTGAGCCCTTTGGTCAGACTTACAGGATTGAAGAAATGTTGCTTCATATGGAATTTAAAGGGTTAAGGTCTTCACCAGTGCTTGCATTGCAAGGTTTCTGAAGAAGGTTTGGGATGAGTTTGTTTGATTTGTTTCTATTTGGTTTTGGAAGGAAGGACACAGAGGTGTTATTTATCCATGTGGGTTTTCATGCCTAGCATTTATTTTCTTTACTCTCACAGCATTTTTAATTTTTAAAGTTTGCTTAAGATAAACAGCAAAACTGTTTATCTTAAGCAAATTACTGCAGGGTGTGAGTGCAGAGTGATATACAAATGTGTGTTTGTGTATATATGTTTATATATATGCAGCACTACATATATACACCTTGCCCTCAGAATTCAGTCCGGCAGTTTGAGGCATTGGTAGAAGTCAAAATTTGCTATCCAAAATCTTTCTCTCTTAGATTCATAACATCAGTGTTACCTCCACTGAGAACAGGGCAGCGACTGAAATCTAAACACTCTGATGACTACATGGACAGTTTCCTAATTTGCATTGCTGTGAGTTGTTACATTAAAAGCCGTAAGAATTTTTTATAGAAATTGCCAAGATTAAACATAGTCCACGCTGAAATTCCATTATGGCCTTATGGACAGTTAATAATCAATATGCACTCTTCTTTTTGCCACAGACAGTTCTAAAATCAATAAAGTTCAACTGAGACAGCAATAGCAAAAATAAAATTAAATAAAGGACTTGTAAAAAAACTGAACTTTTGCTTTTGAAATAATGAAAACATCAGGCCTTTTAAATTTCACATCAGAATACAGAAAAATAAAAAAGTTCATATTTTCATATTTACATTCTGGTAAAGAAAAGAAATCACATCTATTTGTTAGAACTAAGACTTATGGGGGCATTGTTCTAATGAACCAAACAAACTTAGCAGCAGACTTCATGGTAATTTATCTGGTTAAAAATTTGGTCCTAAAATTTTGAGAGCTGTGAATTTGTCTGTTGCAGAAAAGACAATTCAACTACTATCAGTAATTAAATAAAGGTTATGCATACCCATGTTCATTCAGAAAACGTGTAAGAAAATGTAAGAGAAAACTTTTTACTTATTTTAAAAGCTGTTAGATCTGTAATGGGAAAATTTTTCTTAAAAATGTTCTTTACTAATATGTGCAATACTTTCTTTCCATGCATATTTAATAATGAAAAAACCTTATTTCCAATTTTGTTTATGTTAATTTAAATATGTTTCTTGTGACAGAACAAGTTTCTTTGCTTGGGTTATATGGACTTGATGGCATATACAATATTTTCGTTGTCAAACCAACAAATTTTTCTATTAATTTTTATAAAATTTGAGAAAATTTTCCTTCCAAAATTTAATGCTAGGCCCCATCTGCCTAATTTTGTAAACTTTTAAGCAGAGGAGGAAAATTACCATTTTATTGGTGATTTAGTTTTTAATATGTGGTGAATAGCTATTAAACCTGTATTAGTTTAAAACATATGATGGTCTTTCCAATATATCATTATTTCCCCAAAAGAGCAATGCATAAATGGTACTAAAGGTAGAAGTGCTGCTTTATTTGGAAAGGGACTCCCAATCATGCAATACACTCATTTACTTTTTATTGGCCAGCAAATATTCACAACTAGACTGTTGGGGTTTTTAGAACACAAATTAAACGAGTTTGAAGGGTTTGTGATTCGATCATATCACTCTTAAAGAGCCTTAAAAGTGGCATTGAGTTTTAGTTGTCTCTGCCAGTGCTTCAGCTTCCAAAGCCACTGCCCTTTGTCTGCTCCCTGCCTGAAGCTGTGCAATCCAGAGTGACTGAGATGCTGTGATTTACTCTGCACCCCCTGCACTGCCTGTACAATGCCAAGGAAAAGACTTCAGCAGATTCCTGGGGTCCTACTGCTGCCTCTCTTACTCCTGTGCGTGGTCGGAAGCAGAGTAAATTGGACCTGTGCATCCATCTAAACAAGCCTATATAACTTAAACCCCTACAAGACGTGTGTGATGAAAATAATCGCAACATGTGTCCGTGAATCTACAAGCCCAGCACTGCAATTACTAATTCTGCAGTGTTACAGTGCAGGACATGGGAAGAATGGTCTCAATACACAATAAGCCATTTAATTTTGCTACTTGTAGCAATTATACGAGCTCACATAGAGCCCATGCTCTCAGCAGAAAGCCAAATGGAGTAAGTGGCAAACAGCCATTTGTGTACCAGAGACATTAAGTTATAAAATCCCCCCTTGATTGTTTATAGAACTATATCTTTTCATTATGGCATTGAATCCATTGTTCTTTATTCTGATAAAAGAAATACAATGCAAAATGAGGAAAGATTCTTTTATATCTGGGAATTTTTTAAAAAAAAGAGTGACACAACAGATTACTGCAGTCCACGTAGAGATTTTTTAAACAAATTCTGCCATCATTTTCACTTGGCTGCAAATTGCTGAGTGATCTGCTTCTGAGATAATTTCTTACATCTGGTATGAGCTGACTTTGTTACAGGAGAGATGACATTACAAAGCCCTGTTAATGCAAAGTTAAGGGAATGGTGTCACTGATGAAGAGATCATTTACAAAGCTGTTTTAACACAAGGGATCCCCTGACACCATCTGTTTTACCTCAGTAATCTCAGTGCAGGATGTTGGTGAGATTTCTTCACTGGTATGAATATGTCAAAATCAGGCCCTGGCCTAGAGTGAACGACATGAATTCAGACCACGGTAGTGGAAGTTTTCACCTCCTCACTCCAAAGTGAACTCAGCTGGAGATTTGCTTAATGTTAAAAAGCCTGAATGACTCTTGGCTCAACCTGAAATACATAGGCTAAACTTAGTGCTGACTCAACATGAATAGAAGATTTCTTATTCTTTCCTTTTTAGTTAAAACATTCAAGAATATACCCACTTTGATTCAGCTGCTGTTTTGTGATCCTTTTAAGAAGACTTTGAAAAATGTCTCTGAAACCAGTCATTTCCAGTGATTCTTACAAAAACCAATTCCTGACCAGTACATTCATTAAAAGTAACTTTTTCTGACTGTGTAAGCTTGGCTCCTGTACTTATATTTTGCTCTAAATGTTTAGCATTTCATTGTTACACAGATGATCTTCTATACCCACTAGTAAACCATGTGCTTCCTCTGAATCCTAGGGCAAAGAGAACAGATATGCAAGATTCAGGGCAAAAAGTCCTCTTCACAACACTTGTGAGGTGATTTGCATGAGCCAGAGTAGTCAAAGAGAAGCTTGTGTATAATTACAACAGACTTGTAGTTGCTATATTCATTGAGAGAATTTTACAAGAAATTGTGATATAAGTGACCAACTAATGGAAAGATCAAGTCTCAACTTCTACATGCAAGGTAGCACAAAATAAAACCAGCCAAGAAAATTTAAAGTGCAACCAAAAATTTCATTTCAAGGAATGGTTGGAATAAGGTTTAAAATGTAACAGATTTGTCAATGTAACAAACTGTAACATTCATAGAAGGAAAGATATGACTGCTGTAAGTTTTCTCTATCTGTAGGTTTCAGCCTCTTATTTCACAGGAAATAACTTTGGAAGCAATTGCTTCTGGCATGCTGCAGCTCTAGGAATGCTAGCAGCTTATCTACACAACATCTGTTCTGCTATAGGAAAGCCCACATCCTTTTAACAAAGCATTGAGTTTGAGGTAGTTTTCTGCACTGAAAAAAACCTCACAAAAGCATTTTTTAGCATGAAATAGGTGTGTCCACTCAGCCACCTAGTGTGTAATGGTACTGCAAAAAAGAATTTCACAGATCAGTGATTTCCTCAAGGTAAAAAAGCTACTAGTTGAAGGTCTAGAAGACCCTGCAGAGATGTAACACAGTGCCAAGGCAAGGCATAGACTGTGTTTGTGTGCTACAAGTCTGCTCAGGGCAAGGCCTGGTCATAGTCCAGCAGTCTCTCCCTCACCTCATGCACCAAAGAGCTCACAAAAGAGAGGAAAACCACGTGCATGGGCTGGATGAGAGCCACGCCACATGGGGACTAGCACCCTGACACAGGTGCAGAGGTTGGTACAAACACATCGGGGATCTCAGGCTTATACTGTGTTCCTCCAAACTGCACTAACTAGGAGTTCCTGAACATTTCTGATGCCAGATGTTCAAGGACATAAAATTTGCCTCCTGGACTTGGTCAGATACAACTTGGTCTTCACAGCACAAAGTTAGCTCAGCTCCTGTCTCCCACCTAAACCTGCCAGGATCCTCTGAGCAGGTATTCTCCTGCCCATCCTACCTGAAAGAATTGGGTTCTCTGTGGTGCTATCAGATGGAGCTTTGCACTGAAATACTCATGAGGGCTTTTCCAGCAGTAAATTGGTGGTAAGCAGAGACCAAGGGGAGAGCCAGATACAGCGTTCTCTTCAGCTAGCAATGATTTGTATCTCTAGCTGCTATCTCTCAGGGGAAGGATATAGGGCTGCATGCTGGCAAGGAGAAGGGCAATGCTCCCTGCCTCATATTTTGAACTGTTCTTCCTCTTTGTGGAGAATGTAAATGTGGACATACAAATGTAGACATGCGCAGTGTAGACATACTTCTAGTATTATGACGTGTTCAGTCCCTATAGTGTTGAGGACTCTGAAAATTGTTGAGCACATTCAGTGCCATTGCCTACACCCAGCCAGAATAATGTCTGCAGTAAACATCTGGGGCAGAAGCAAAATCACTTTGCTCACCTTCCAACCTGACCAAAAACTGTATGAACATGGTTAGCACTGTGACAAAGCCTGAATCTCTACCTGCTGCCTTGAATCAGGTCTATTAATGCGCTGTGTGCTGCTCTGGCCATGTTCACATGGTTTTTCTTTGGCGCTCAGACAGGCTTTGTACGGACACCAGAGCTACACTTGCAGCTTATCTGTTCCCTGAGCCCAAGTTTCACAGACTTTGAGATCCCAGTTTCTTTGCCAAACAAAGATCAACTTGGGCTGAGCAAAGAGCAAACAGGCTCTGTGCTATCTAGCAAAGCATGTGGAGCAGACATGGTTTCTCTGGACAGTACATTTGAACCACAGTTGCGTGCAAATAGCCCAGGTTATGGTGAATGCAAGACATTCAGTGTCCACAGCACTCTGTAATGAATATTCTATGTGAAATTGTTTGGTTTTACCATAGTAAAAATAGTAGGACCTTATCTCATGCTTGGGAGCAAATTTACAGTTTCAAATGCATTTTATATCTATCTCTATATATATATACGTGTGTGTATATATATGTGTGTGTGTGTTTGTGTATACACACGACAGTGAGTCCTGAGATTCTATTAGGATTCAGTCTTACAATTCATTTAAATCCTAAGCCTAAAAAAAATGGATCAGGGACATTGTCATCAAGGTTAACCAAGTGGTAACTGCAAAAAAGGAAATTATATTATTGGAAAATACATTCCAATCATTATTGAAAACAGCCTTGTGATTTAGTACGCCAGCACTTTAAGAAAAAGTTATCGAGAAAATATGTCTAATGCTATATTTCATATCTTAAATATTTTGGTAAAAGTATAGGGCAGGGATAATTGTGTAAAATAAAAAAGGATTTTTTCACATTTACTTAATCAAGAAAAAAATCATGTAGAAAAATGGCAAAAGGATCAATTAAACTTTTGTTTCATGTAATGTAATGTTGGTTGTATTTGTTTCAATATCAGTTATTATTGTCAGTAGTTTATAAAGGAAATAACCTGCAATAATTAGGATGGTTTACTTGCATTTTGACTGAAGAATGCTAATTGGGTTTGTTATCCAACGCATATGCAGTTTCCTGATGCAAGCTGTCAGAAGGAAAGACTTCCTCTTGCACAGATTACGTACTGAAGATAAATTTCAAATGCATGTATTTGAAAATGATACTTCTGTCAATTTAAATGTACCATACATATGCAGTAACCATTTCTGAAATTCCAACTACTGATACTTTTTTCAATATGTTCTGCATTATTATGTGTCAATCCTAGACTGTTTCTCAGACAATATTTGACAATAATTAATTTTAAATTTTATGCAGCTGAGGAAGAGACTACTAGCCAGTGAAGGGACTTGCTTCCCTGAAGTTCAGATATATGTCACAGGTCAGAGTTTGTGACCTGTGTCACCATTCAGCATTAAGGACAATGTTTGAAAAAAATAGTAGGTTTCCAAGGTTTCTGTTATATGGTCAGAGAGATCTAAAATTGTCATGACTGGGTGAGACAATGGCAGTAACTGCAGAAGAAAAGTTCAAGAGCAGCCACTTATGACTTTCAACATCATTCCCTGAATTTCCACTTTGAGACACACATCATCCTCTTGTCAGCCAGCATCCACATGTGCTGGGATCACTCCTGGCACCAGCACTGTGATGTTCATTCTGGCTGAAAGTGAAGACAAAGCAGGCAGTTTGTTTCCAGCTCCAGTTCTCCCTGAGTTATTGGGCTGGCCCATGGGACATATTTCACTGAGAACACTTCAGCTATTGGTGAGATTGCCACACCAATCTGGGCAGGATTTAGCCTTTAGATAGCACTGGATGGACAATGAAAAATCTTCCTTTGTCAGCAGAGAGGGCAGCTGCCACTATTTATAGTCACAAAGTGCCAACATATTGTCATGTATTTGTAGTTGCAATCGATTCTTCCTTTTTTATTTTATTGGAACTGCTTGGAACTTGTCGAGCTGCACCTGGGTTGATTTGCAGCTAATTAATTCAACAGAAATTTTTAATCTTGCAAATCTGTAGCTTGTAATACAGTAATCAAGGTCCTGTGAGCAAACATTAATCAGTTCAGGAGATTTTTTAAAAAAAAAAAAAAAAGCCATTGTTAGCTGTGTTCAGTGAGGTGCCCACACTGGAAAGTGAGAACTAGAAGAAGTGCAACATTAGTAAATTCATCCTAGCTAAGCTTTCATCATTCATCATGTGAAACATTTATCTATTTGATTTGTTTCATATATGCAAGGAGTTGTATTTTAAAGAGGATTACTAGGGTTGAGACTGCTTTAGTTACCAATGTGAAACCAGCCAAATTTTCTTCTGGTAATTTATTCATTTTTTCAGCTAAAAAATCTAGCAGCGGTAAAATTTCATTTTTGAGATGACTATACTGATTGTGCAACTGTTTATCCTGGAGAAATTACTGTAATAAAAAACATGCTGCATTTAGCAACAGCACAAAGAACTGGGTGAATGAATGAAGAAAATATTGGTTTTCATTGCTTTTAACACACAGGTGGATTTTAGCTACTTTGACATGAAGCAGAAGGTAAAAAAAATAATAATGCTGCTTACAGAAATATCTGAATAATGGAAGGCTTGTGATCAGCAAAGTACTTAATTTTTTTCATCATCAGAAACAGTGTAGCTTAGTACACTCACAGCCTTATAAAAATCAGCAAGAATGAGAGGGTGGTTTAATATTTAACAACTCTGGTTCTTGTTGGAACACAATTACAGCAACATGGGACTCAACAAGAGCTCTGGCTTGGGACCCTCCTGATACAGAATTTTCAGGTGGGATGATGTCACAGCCCCCTCCAGTCAGGCTGCACTGGGAACACATGTGAGTAATCTGTACACACATTTTATTGTGGAAGCATCTCCTCTAGTGACCTTAACAAGGAAGTCAGAGATCAAAAAGACAGGAAAGCAAATCTCTGGTCAAGATTAAGAGATGTTTGTGAAACACTGTGGAAAAGCTGTCCTTGCTGTTTCAGTGGATAAAAGGAGGAGCAGAGTCTTTTAACAGCAAAAAAGACCCCAAAACTCAAACCAACGAACCTTGATGCCAAAATACTATTTATGGTGCAATTACTCTCTCCTCGGGGAAAGATGTTGACTGATAAAATTCTTTATGTGTTACAAACTAACTGAAACACACAGGGAGACCGTGAAAGATACTTCTTAGATATAACTTTGTTACTATTGACAGGAGTTGTTTATTAGCAATAAGATACAAAAGTGTCTCAAACTAAGCCCCGGGAAACAAGGATTTTGTATGGCAGTTATGCCAGTGATTGTTAGATTTAGCAATGACAGATCTTTATAATAGATTATGGGTCAGAGAACCTTGTTGCCTTCTTTATGGAGGATAAATCTCAGATGGCTTGCACAAGAAATATAAGGTTTAGAATAGGCTCAAAAGATGGTCTTTTCTGTATATGAAGCATTATAGGCTTGGTGTTGCTCAGCTGGTTGTGCATTTTCTCACGCTCTCAATTTCTCACACAGTACATCCATGAGCAAATAGTGGATTTGCAGGTGTGTGTTCCTGTGTTGCTAATAATCCTCACACCCACTTCATGCACAGCTGAGGAACACACACATGGGACTGTGTAAAGGCATAGAGCAGGAAACAAATAGAGAAAATGGACATCAGTAGATATGGTAGAAGCCTTATAATTAGGAAAGAGCCGTGAAGCTTTAGAGTAGGTGAGCCTTCATAGCATTTGTTCATGCTCAGGTATTCTGTCACTCAACTCCTCATGGAAATTACTGCTGAAAGACTTCCAATTATATTAGATGTGATCATCAATTCTTGCTTGTTTAGTAGCAGAAACAGTCTCATCCTGATTTCAGTAGAAAACACTGTGGAACCATCTCATGCATGATCCATAAGTGTAGCATATCACAGGTCTGTTGGATAGGTCTGTTTTCTTCAAAGATTTATTCAGAAACGTTGGCAAAGTTTACTAGACACTGTTCTGATGTTTTTCCTTGCTTGCATTTTTCTCTTGTGTGTGTGAGTCTCATATGGAAACCTCAGCAATGAGAAAAGGCAATGCTCAGGTTATCTAAGAATTTTTCTTTACTCATGTCATAGTAGAAAACTCAAAAATTCATTTGCATGACACCTGGCTGTGGGATAACTTCTATAGTTAAGATGGAAAGATGGAAAACCGAGTTAAAAATTCAAACACTGAAGTAATTTTCTCAATTGCAAAGCAGGAATTTTTATTAAAGACAGCTGTCATATCTTAATTTTACTTCAGGTCAGCTGATTTTACTTCATCATTCCACAACCCTGGTATATGCCCACAGCAACCTAAAAATTGGTATCTTTTGTTTCTGAGGTAATGTCTGACTCAGAGAACAGCCCATAATAGGGATCATGTTGAATTACCAAACAAGGATCTGCCATTCCACTGCAATTCTTCTTTAACAGGACTGCAGTTCCTTTAAATCAATTCCAATTGATTCTCAAGGGCAGAAACTGTCCCCTGTGTAATTTGTTCTGCTGGAGGGGACAGATATTTTGCTGTCTATTCTCAGAGTTCTGTATTATTAACAAGGTAATGTTTATTCTAACAAATGAGGATCACTGTATTTTGCTGCAGGTGCCATTCTGTGTATAAGATAGTCTCAACAGGGGCAGCCGCCTCTGTTGTTCTTCCCATGCTTGCTCACCTGCCTCTTTAATCAAATGCTAACTTAACAATTGTTATTTCACATGCTGCAGAGCCAGGCAAAACCAAGTCTGACTTCTGGATTTGACCTGTGGCATCAGCAAATGGGAGATTCATCTTCTCACTGTAAGCTGAGTGCATTGGAAATGGTACCCTCTGAGACGCAATAAACATGATTCATTATCATACTGGTCTTATAGCAATTTTCCAGAGTACAGCTGTGCTTTGAAACTTAGTGCAGCTCCCTGTAATCTTCTTGTATTTAAGGGGAAAAAAAAAAAAAAAAAAAAAAAACACACCACTTTTAATTGCTGTTCTTCAGCATACATTTTTCTCTTGAAATTTGCAATGTGCAAAGAGCGTGTCAGTTAATTCACATTGGATATTTCAAATGGATTCCCACAAAATATATTAATTAACCCAGTAATAATTAAAAAGAGCACATTCTCCATTCATTACAGCAAAATTTATATTCAGGTAAGGCTAACTAATTTGTGTGTTCTTCCACCCTCTATTTCTTAATGTACAGAACTCCAAGTCTGTTTTCAGGTTGACTGGTGGATTTGATTTGGTATGGGGAAACGTGCAAAAACTAGGCTATTAGTAAAACAAGGGAGCCTTCCAAAGCAATTTCACATGAGGTGAATGATCCTAAAAGACAGACTTGAAACAGCTGTGCTTACAAAATCATCTTCAATAATCTACAGCTAAGCAAAAAAAAACAAAACAAAACCAACCAAAAGACAGTCTTAGAAGACTGATGGAGAAACATTGCCTGGTGAACAGCAAGTCATACTTACACCAATGTTCTGGAAAGGAGCATTTTTTATACTGGGATTTGCTTTGACTAGAGGCAGTTTATAACCATAAAGGGCTTCCGAAGGTCCACCACAGCAAATAGGTTGCTTTCTTTTGACTTTACTGGAGTCCAATAAGCCCCAGAAAAAAAGCACATGGGCATTTTGCTTTTAAATTTCTCAATGCCAGTCTAAGTAAAATTTATTTTTTAAGGAATATCTTTAGTCGCTACTTTACAGTGCACTAGAACTTTACTGTCAAGTGAAATTTTCAGTCTTTGTGCACCCAATACTGAATTGGCTAGGTTATTGAAAATGTCTGAGGAAGAAATATCAGGCTTTGTATGAAAAAAATAGTCTACTGGAAATAATACTAAGGCATTTCTAGGTCTTAGTATTCCTTAGTATTCTTAGGTCTTCCACTTCTGTTAGTCACTGAATGAGGCCATGATACCTCACTGGATTCCAGGATAAATTAAAATGTCTGTTTTAATTTTCAGATAGCTTGTGAATATATTAATTATATTTTAATATTTTCTATGAAATAAAAACTGTCACTTGAGCTATATGTTTCAATTTTAGTTTCAAGACAAATATACATCTTTCTGTAAAGTCCAAGCCACTGAGCTCCAGGGAAAAGCTTGGACGATTTGGAGAACGGAAATTTTATCCTAAGCTCATGCAAGAGTCCTCTTTTTCTATTCTGCTTTCCAGCCCTCCATGATACTTGCCCATCATTCTTCACCACTGAAATCCCTGAAAATGGATCTAGTATTTGGATCCTGACAAATTTCATCTCACTCTTTAGTGCTGGGTCATACAGCAGTTGGACAGAGGCAGCTCAGTGGCACAAGGATAGGGATGAGGCAGGTGCAGGTAGATCCTCTTCTCTGCCAGTTTCTCCAATGGTTACCAGCGACAAAACTGAAGTGGTGATGGGAAGGGGGACTGCTTCTTCTTGGGGCAAATGTTGGTTGTGAGTACTGAGACTTGGAAATATCATTTGTATTTTGAAAGGAAATGTGGCAAATAAAAGTTATGACACAATGAAAAGGATATCTACATATGTCAAGTACTCACAATTCCAATGCATTGGAACATTGAGCTGGATTCCCTAGGCTGTAGAGGATTGTCTTTTCTGTTGTTTCACATGCAGAAAAATTATTTTTACATCCATTGCAAAAGTGTGCCTTTTAGCATCTTTGTGTTTTATGAAATCGGACCTGAAAAAATATTTCTCCCCTCTTTAAAATCAGAGCATCTTTTTCTTCTTAGGTTTACATAATGCTATAAAACCTTGACTTCTCTAAGAAACTCCCTCTCATGCTCAAAAAATCTGAGCAACTGAGCAGAAATTCCAGACAAACATTTTGGGGAAAGCTGCAATATCATGCCACATCAAGAAATCTCACAGTCCAGTCTTCTAACTTTCCATCTAGCTCTAGCAGGAAAAATTAAAAGGCCATGACGTGCAGGACGTCCAAGAGTAATGGGCCATTACCATCTCTTCCACCATAGTACATACATTCAGCACTCTGTGAACATTAGTGTCTCCTCATTTTGGGTTGCCAGAGATTAAACTGGCCAAAACCACACATTATTTTTGAAAATTATATTTACAATACAGTGAGCTTAGAAGGATAAAATTAAAGGGAAAAAAAAAAAAAGGAAAAAAGAGGGGGGAAAAGGGCTTCAGGACTTCCTTTTTTAATAGAAAATAAAAATAATAGATGGCATATGCACACACTTCAAAAGTACAAATCCTACTTTTTCACAGGCCAATTTAAAAAAAAGTAGAGGAAAACCACTCACTCCAGAACTATTTCAGTTTGTGATGCTCCCTGCTGTGATGCTCTTCAAGCTAGGTGCAGAATTCATGATAGTAAATTACACATACCCATGTTGTGGCCATCAGCAGAAGGATCTAACAGTAGGGCTCAGAAGAGCTGGCACGTTGCACATTTAGTAATGTGATGGTTTTAGGTTGTTACTGAAGACAGGAACATCTCCAAATTGATCTGTCTCCTACAAGTAGGAGCTTTTTTTGTGAACTTCGTTCAAAGTTTGAAGGCTTTCCATGCACATGTGCACTCCATTTGGCCATTTTGTTAAAGAATTCTGCCTGCTTGTCTTTCTAGACAGGAATGGAAGGGAAAGCTAGGTCTGCCTCTATGCCAGGGGCTGTTGGTGGAGCTCTGGGACCATGATGTGAGCCGAAATCCCAATTCATCCTCAGTGGACTCAAGCAAACACTTTCTTGGAGACTGTGCTGTCTGCCGGAATGGTAACGCTGTCCCTCTCTCCAGATGAGAAAAGGTTCCCATGGGAGCTGAGATGCAATGGTGCTGGGAACAGGCAGGAAGACCCATGAGGAGCTGTGAATGTGCTCCAAAGTGGAAGCTGATCTTCTCTTTGGTGCACAGGGTCACTGCCTGGGTTAGGTGTGTACACACCAGCTCTACAGGAACATCACATGTGGGATCCCCACCACATGGGGCACATCCCACATGGATCCAGGCATGTGGGTACATCCCAGGCAGGCTCCCAGGACATCTATCCAATCAGTCCCCAGGAGGCACAGGCACAGGATACCTGGCCCTGTCACTCTCAGGTGAGCTCAGTAGAGAATGGGTGTGTAGAAGTTCACCCAATGTGAGGTGATGGTGCTCCCAGGTACACATGGTGGCATACCTTCAGGCACTCACAGTGTATTTCTACCTTCCAGGAGCTTCAGTCCCAGAGGTCAAGCAGATCTCATGTGATGCCTGATAAAAAGTAAATGACTTCCTAATATTATACAGAGCCTGTAAAATAATGCACATGCAAATACACTCAAATACTTGAAATTAAAATTCCAATAGAATATTCTGTTTTCATTCATATGTTATTACTACTTTTTTTTCAGAAGTCATAAATTTTTCTGCTTTAAGTTATTGCCTGATATAAAATTAATTCCAAATGAGTGGGTTTTTACTGTATATGTCCTTGTTTTAGTTTTTCAGTTATTTTTCGTAAATACATTTTACATCTAACTACCTCAGCTGCCTTTTGTTTTGTTTTGGCGCATATGAAGTCATGCACTTTCTATATTTGGGGATTTGGGGGGAGGAATTATTTCAATTTTGAATAACCAGGTTCAAAGCCATGTTGATCAATTTATAGAGGAGATCAGTTTAAGACGACAATTATTGACAGTTGCAGAACATGCATTTTATTTTTAGGTTATGTTGGGGTATAGTTTAACAAAAAAACACCATAAGCTGCTTATTAATTTGCCTTAAAAATGTATGCTCTTTCCTATTCAAGTTGTGTTATTTAACTCTTCTCTTGTACACAATTTATGTGACAAAGACTAACATAACAGTTGGCAGATAAACAGCAATTGAACAGAGTGGACCAATAGTTTCTCAGTTGTCTGTTGTAAACTGTTGCATTATACACTGATTGTGCTAAAAGAATTGTTACTGTGCTTATACTCCTTAGTCACCACTGAGGAAATAAAGTGATAGAAGATCACATTTGTGTTTATGGAACAGTGTAGATATCCCCTCTCCCCAGCCCCAGTACAAGCACAGTGACTAGAGGTGAATGATAATCATTGCAGAACTTGTGCTTTGACTTGTAAACATTGTAAAAATGTATTTGGTATTTTATTTGAAATGAAGAATCAAAATAGTTATTAAAAAAAAAAGAAAAAGAAAAATAAATCTTCCTGTAAATATATATATTCTGAATCCATGTATACAAACATTCCTTTAGAGTTCAGATTGTGAAGAGTGTCTTTATTGGCTAGAGACCACTGCCTCCCATGGCAGAGGTTACATGTGCTATAGTAAAGAACACAGTGTGTGAAGTATTTGATGTACTGCAGTACCATAGTTATTTTGGTCTGTTAAGTAAGTTGCAATTTGTGATGAAATGAAGTTGAAAGTAGTGCTTCATACTAACAAATTTCCTTGGTTACAACTTGATTTTTCTTGTAAAACTTAAAAGGGAAACTTGAAAATTTTATATATTTGGATTTTGTAGATTTTTTTTATTTTATTGCAACACAAGGTACCAAAATCATTAAATAAAGTACACTGTGGTCATTTTACCCTGTCTCTTGAGTCCTTTTTAAAACTCTTTTATCCTGGATCAGAAAAAGGATGCTAACTTTTGAGCTTCTGAAATTATTAGCAAAGAAGACAAATGTTAGTCCAGCTTGGACAATGGTTTGGAACAGATGATATCTAGAGATCTTCTCCACCAGTAATTATTTTGTCCTTCTAGGCAGTATTACCACAGGAGCTCCCATCCCTGAATGTGGCAGTGATGCAAGTGGCTGCCAAGTTACCCCTGAGACTGGGAGAAGACTTCATCAGGGACTTGGACAGCCTTACAGGTGGTGTCCCAGCGGGGACCCCCAGGAAATCATGAGATACCCCAGCAGAGATCTCGCCCAGAGCAGCAGAAGAGGGTGCTCTTGCCACCGTGGATGAGGCTCTTTGTGCTGTCTAGAAAGAAGACCTCTAAAACAGCTGCCCTCACCTAGGCAGGCCAGCAGAAATCCAGGATTCTTCCATCACCTGAGAATGGCCACGGTCACAGGAGACAGAAGAAGGTGCTTTGTTGTTTTTAAACCCCCTTCAGACCACTGAAAGGATCGCCATTCAGTGATCTCATTGAGTAGTGAAGAAGGCAGAGCTGAGTGTCATCCCAGTCTTGTCTTGACCCCAATAATTGGGAAAAATTCCAGGGAAGATGCAGATGGTTCTACCTCTGCCCCCTGGGTTAACTGCTTAAATCATTGAACTATTACACGAGTTGTTGCTATCTTTGGCAACATCTCCAATATCCTTGATAACCCTCTTGTACTTCATTGCCACATTCATGTGTGCAGTGCCACCTCAAGCATCAGCCAAAGTTTGTGCAAGAAAGGCAAGTTCCTAAATCCCTCAGGCTTTCTATCCCACAGCCATGTTCCTACTTCTTCTCAGATCCTGCTTCTTGGCCTCCCTCCAGGGATCAAGAAAGGGAGATGACGGAGATGAACAACCCACAAAACAGTTAAATAACTGTCATGAGTTCAAAGAGAAAAAAGAATATATGTGTATATGTCTTCGGTAAGAGAATTTGCCAGGAGGGATGACATGTGACCAATGGATTCCAAGAAGGTTTGTTTCTCATGTGTGTCTGTTGTGTGGCTAAGGGTTTGAAGGGAGTAATTTATTTTAACTTGGAAAAGCATAATGAAGGCAGCAGCAGCTCAGCAGCACTACTGGGATCTTTTCACATGAGTCCTAAATCCTCAGTCCCTGTAACCCTGTGAATGCCCACCAAAGGCTCCAAAACCAGTAGGCAAGTAATAGAAACATACTTTAAAATATTATTTTGCTTCTACCATGGTTTCCTACTTCTCTCCCCAAATGCAGGCTGCACGGGACACACTAATTGGGTGGGCTGCTGCCACAGTGGGGTCTAGTTAGCCTGGGGTAAAAGGGATTTATTTTGCATGGTTTTATGCAAATTGTTTACCTCTAGGGAAAATAATGTTTTCTTCAGGGGACTTTTAATGAAAACCTACATGAAAGAATCAGAGCAGCCTCTTTTTAGGCTGAACAAAGGTAGTAGACAGTTTAATTAGATTCTTTTCAATAGAAGGGGAGAAAAAGAAATTTGCAAGTGGCTTGAAAAGTGCTTATTCAGACTACTTCTTGTCTCTCTTGCCTTAAAAGACATGTCTATGGTTTCAGGAGAAAAAAAAAAGATAATCTGAAAAAATACTGGGAGTTGATAATAAAAGTCCTGGATGTCCTGGCAAAATTATTCAAGTAGGGTTTTTCTCCTACTTTACTTAGTTTGGGAGCTAGCAAGAGGCTGAGCTTAATATTGTGCTAATAATGCACCTAGAGACGTGTGTGCATGGGAAGAAGCAGTGCCTTCCTACTATAGCAATACGAAACTTGGAAATGTAGATTAGACATTAGAAGGTTTTTGTTTTCTTCCCTAATGTTGCACAGGTATAAGACTCATTTGTTCAGTAATTTCAGAAACAAAGCTGGAAAGCAGAAAAGTAAGTATGGATGTACAGTACTTTTGCTGTGGGAGTATTTCAAAGCCATGGTCAAGCACACAACCGCAGGTGAATTTGATGTGAAGATGGGTTGGAAGCCTACTCTCAGGCATGGTTTTGGGATAAACAAACTTTCAAGTTCACTACTCTCTGCAGTGTGTTTTCCACACAATAATCCATGTTTTAACTATTTTGTATTAGTGTTATTCCCAGGTGCTCACGTGCACTCCGTTCCAATAGGAAGAGAGCTCAGTTTGCTGACAAAAATCTCCGGAGGATGCAGGGCCAGGCTGACTGGAAGGGTGCCTTTCCCTGCCTTTGCTGCCACCTAGCACAGTGGGCCGTGCATGTCGTGGGCTTCAGGAGCTGCTCATCAGTGCTAGGCTTCATCCAAGGCAGAAGGATTTCTCGTCCACAAGAGGCTACACAAAAATATTGATGCTCACACTTACTGTGTCTTTCAGCAAACCAGGTCATTTATTGTAAATCAGATTCTTGCTGAGTGCTGTTAGCACAAGCTTTGCGGACATGATCCCACCCAAGGTATATGTGCTGCTTTCCACTGCTGTGTGACTGCTACATGTGCTCATAGGACTTACTTTGTCAACCAAGTTGACCAGTTTATAGAAGTGAAGATCACTGATAATGTCCCAAAACACAGAAGGATAAGCTTAAGTACATTACTATTATAAATAATTGGAACTGAACTCATGGTTTATTACAGATATTGTGGTCTCCTGCAGGTCATCACCAAACTATTTCATAGTTTTAAGCATGTTAGTCTTGTACAAATTTTAACTTTCCTATATCTGTATAGTAAGCAGTCCAAATTTAGAATTTCATCAATTCATTAAACTCCACCAATCCTTTCAATATGGACCTAACATCACTTCAACATCCATGACTAGTGGCGCTGCAGCTGCTAGTAGTAGTTCCTCTATATCTTCACCAGCATTGACCCTACTTTATTCCTCCATTAGCTCTGTGCAGTCTTCCACCAGGGCAGTGGATCCATTACTGCAGTGGAAAGATGTAGTTTCTCATGCCTAGGTGTAGTTTCTCACTCTTGTAGTGAGACAAGAGGCACTATGACCAGCTTCAGCTCAGCCACCCTGTGCAAAACAGCTATTTCACAACTTTCAGTTCAATGAAAGAGGGAACATCTGGAGTCTCCTTCAGACTGAGTGAGCAGCATTACACAATTCTATTTCACATTCATCCTTGCTGATCTTTTTTTCTAGTCTGATGATTTTGTAACTCTTCCAAGATTCTCCCTTTAAGGCATTTTCCTTTTGTATGCATTTCTTCATTTATTTTAAATGCCCATTTGTCTCTGATATTTGTTTTTGTCTCTGATTCTTGTTTTCCTTTGGGGATTTGTTTTGCTTTGGGCTCTGCTTGCCATCTGTTATGCTTGAGACTACATTTCAAGTGCTGTCACCTCTCTGTGCTGACTTTGATTCCAGCTGACTGTATTGGTGCAGCATTTGTGAGGGGCTCTGTGGTTAACATTACAGGTAACATGTTGTGACCTTTTGTGAGAGGTTTGATGTCCTGAGGAATGTTCTAACAATGTTCTGATAAAAGCAGGAAAATTAACCCATCTCTCAACTTCCCTGCCTGTTAGTTTTTTGTTAGGTACCCTGTGCCATCTTCTGCCTACAGTTTCACCCCAGGATCTGTTGTGCTGACTTAGAATTTCTGTGACTTTTATATGTGCCCGAATTTTAAAATCTAGAAAAACCTAACTCAAAATAAGGAGACCCTTCTTTAGCTGTTCCATAATATCCTAGAGCATTCACCATTTCTCAAGAACGTAAATAACTGCAGTGTGCTTAAACTCTGCTTTAGCATAAATCACAAAGCATGTCTTAATGACCTCTTTTAATGACATCTCCAAATATCTTACCCCTGTGAGCAGCTTACACAGTGCCAGGTGCACTGTATTTGTAAAGCAAAAATGAGGTTGAAGCTTCAGTTCCATTATATGGTTTAAAGGCAGAAATGAGCTTCTTTGCCTCCCATGAGAAGCACTGGTGCTCACACAGTTCTCCCCTCTCTGCCCCAGCTGATGGCAGGCAGGACATTACAGGATATGAAGAATAATTATGCCTCATGGTTATATCTTTCTTTAATGTGGCATCAACTCCTGTGTGTGACTCGTAACTAATAACAAATCGAGTTTAGCCTTAGATGGGCTTTTACTTATATATCTGACTCATCTCATATTGAAAGTTATAATTATCCAACTTAATTCTATTTATGTAGTTATCAGTTTTTTACATTTGGTCCCATCACCTGATCCCAAACTGTTACTCTGTGCTGATAAGACATGAGATTTCAGTGACAGCAATTTCTTCAACACCCAAATGGGGCAGGATTTCATTACAGTGGTGTATAATCTAGGACATAAAATTATTATATCTTGCCTGTAGAGCACCTCTGTGAGGCTTTGTTGCAGAAAGAATTTCAGGGTGAAACCTCTGTCTTCAATATCCTTGTGTGGACGTCTAGAATCAGACATCCTCAGAAAATACACAATTAAATGAGAAAAGTTCTCAGAAATTGGGTGATCCAAAGAATGTGGTCCTTGGTATTCATTCTCAGTGCTCAGCTGAATGTCTGACACATCATGATGGTGAGATTTTAAAAGGTGGGCTGGGGAGCAGAGAATGGAAAGGACCATTTCTGCTCTTGCCTGAACCTGTCTCCCAGCCCCTACACGAGGTCACCTCTGTCTCCTGCCCATTTCAAAGGCTCTCGTGCCTCCTGCTCAGCACAGGACCATTGCTGCTTTGTCTGGATTTGTCTCACCTACTACACAGCCCTATGGAATTGCATAAGGGCAAGCTGGACACAGCACTCCTCACCAGTGCATGGTTTGGATGGTGCCATGGCAAATGGTCTGATCCAGCACAGCACATCTCCTCCCTCAGCAGTGACTGAAAGTCACTGCACTGTGTTTCCAGTCAGGTATGTCATTGCCCTGGTAGTGCATGCAAGTAGGACATGAGAAACCTCAATTTTAAATTTAACTTTTTCAACATTGTTTTGAATACAGATCTCCTAAAACCTTTTCTTTAATTAACTTTCCTTGCATAGATAATTCATTTCTACCAGCAGCCTGTGCTACAGGATGCTTCTGACTGTGCACAGAGATAATATGTTCTGCCTGAAGCAGAATTAAAATAGGAAGTGAAGTTTTGGTTGCACTTTTATCCTTTGGAGTGGTTTTTCTTGTGTGCACACGTGCAACCTCTTTTGAGGTCATAGCTCTTATATTTCCTAAAGAAAGACTCAGAAAAAACAGGGCAGCCTTCGAGAAAAACAAAAAGTCTTGGAAGAACATAAAAGCCTCGTGTTCATTACAGTTTGCCTTGAAGACTTTATCTGACATTCCTCTGAAACCTGAGTTATCAGAAGCAGTCATTTGCTCTGCATTATCTACTACCCCGATTCAAAGGAAGTACTAAAGTGATGCCATTTGAATTCAGACAGGAAGACAGGCCCAAGGGAAATGCTCTGCCTCTTGTGAAGGCAGCTGTTTAGGGGGAAGAAAGCAGAGAAGTTTCTAGGCTCAGGATCTCTCTGTTATTTAAGTGACTGGGACAAATATACAAAGACTCTGTGGCTATGTGTCAAGGCATGAGTGCACAGATCAAACTGTGTAGCAGGAGTAAGCAGAGCCAGCAAGGACATACAGCCAGTCAGGCATGGTAGGGAGGGTGAGCAATGAAGCTGGGCACTGTGTCCTGCTGCCTTGCCAGAGCTGAGCTTTTCTCTGTGGCAGGGCAGTGCTCCTTGTTCTGGCACTTTCCAGGTCCCACATGTCTGGTTTTTAAGCAGAGGCTGCAAAGAGAACCTTTTCATACTGGCTTTTTCAGTCCACATCAGGCTGCAAGAGCAATCGGCTCCCTGTGTGCCAGCTCACATTGCTGCTGGCTCAGACGGTGCGTGGTGCCAGTCTGAGCTCTTCCTGCCAGCTGTCAGGACATGGATGCAGCATCTGCTGTGAGTGTTCAGAGGTGCTCAGCAAGTGTTCAAAGGAATAATCTCTGCTTCAGCAATGTGGGTTTCCACTTGTGCCAAGACAGAAATGCTTTTACATTCCCTGTGCCCTTATTGCTCCTGACATTGGAAAATTTACAGCCAATGTGCTTGGGGGGAAAGAACAAAAAAACAGAGGCCAAAATGCTAGCAAACCTTTTCACATTGCAAGCTTCCCCGTTCAAAGATTCTTCCTTCCCTTGCCCTCAGATGCCAGCAAAGGAGATGCAATGTTTGGGGTTTTCCATTATTTGCTTTACGGCATTTGTAATGGCATGTGTTAACTGAGCAGACTTAACTCCATGAGATGGGCAGGCTTTCAGGCTGGCCAGGAGAAACAACTCAGGAATTGGGCATATAAAAAAATTTTCCTTTCCTCTTACAAAGGGGAATAACTGCACTATCTAAGCATGTTGGGATATCATAGAATATCCTGAGCTGAAAGGAACCCACAAGATCATCAAGTCCAACTCCCTGCCTCGCACAGCACCATCCCCAGGAGTCACATTATGTGCCTGAGAGCATTGTCCAAATGCTTCCTGAACTCTGCCAGGCTTGGTGCTGTGGCCACTTCCCTGGGCTGCCTGTCTCATTGCCCAATCACCCTCTAAGGATAGAACCTTTTCCAAATATCCAACCTAAATCTCCCGTGACACAACTTCAGACCATTCTCTGTCACTGGATATCAGAAAGAAGAGATTGATCCCTGGCCCTTTGCTTCCCCTCATGAGGAATTTGTAGACTGCAATGAGGTGTCCCCTCAGTCTCTGCTTTTCTAAGCTGAACCAAGTGACCTCAGCTGTTTCTCATACACCTTGCCTTTTGACAGCCTTTCTAACTCAGACAATCTGCCTTGCTAAGTAATGTCTGTGCTAGTGGTAGCTAAAGTTGGTGATTTTATACTAGGATGGTTGTAATGGGGCAGCACTGCTCACTAAACAAAAATTTATGTAATGAAGGGGGGGAAAAAACAGCCCAGCAACCTGTACAGGATCAAATATTTCCATTCCAGACACGCTGTTGTTACAGATATGGATTCTTGGGAGAAATAAACCTTCTGCTAAAACGTAAGGTAAACCCAGCAGACACACACAGAGCAGTATGGGATACCAGGAAGGGAAATTTGGGTCATGGGCATATGAATTACCTGGAGCCTGAGATGTTTTCTTCATTTGACTTACTAATTTATTTCAGGCAGCTGCCAACACTTGCTCCACCTCTTAAAATTGACTTTGCCCCACCCCAGCAGTAGTACATTTATACTGGGCTGAATCACCACCACCTTCTCCAACACATCCTGCCTGCACTCAGCCAAACATCTTTTCCTCTCTCCAGCTGCAAAATAGTAGCTGCTCCCAGCGGTTGAGCATTAAATCTGATTAAATTTGATGGAAGCAGGCCCTCATTCTGTCTCCAAAGAGCTGATACTACAGACTCACGTGTTTTCCTTTGACTGCCTGTCTCTGCTGCTGTCTCTTGCCTGGCACAGTGCCTGGAAAGGAGGAGGGACTGTGGAAACAGGACAGCTTGCCAAAGAAATCAAACTTCTTCAGAAGAAAAGCCCCAGTATGAAAAATTTTTGGGATGTCCCCTTTCTACAGGTGAAATACACTTTTATATTTGAAAATTTTCCTCATTGTTAAATTTGTTGGTCCTGTGTGGTTTTCTTCTCTGGAGTGCAGAAATATCCTGATACACATAATATAAAAAATATTTGTTGAGGTGGAAATATTATACAGGAACCCGAGTGTTTGTGGCTTTATTTGCCCCAATGTGAGCATGCTGTTAACACAGGTGCTGTCTCCTACTTTAGATATTGGAAATGGGGCCCAGATCCTCAGAAATGGGCAAATTAATTGATAAAAACTTCCTATAGACCTAGCTCCAACAATTGCAGAGATCTGCATTAAAATTAGGAGCTTGGGCTACAGAAATAATTATTTTCTTGGTATCTATTTTTGCTGCATGGTTTGAAGGGACAATCTGTTAGAAATCAGCACATCTACAGAAGCTGCTTGGTTCACCAGCTAATAAAAATTATTAAGTGTAATAATGACAAAGCAAGCATGAGTGATATCATCTTGACATTTGCAAAGCCCAGGTGGATTGAATAATAATGGCCTGCTATTTGCCTTGCATCAGCAGGTGAAGTAGGTTCCATGATCCTGTTTATACCAAAGAAACAGGGCATCACAAAAACACACATGTACACTTACCTTTGCAGCTGTGTAAAGCCAGACAGTATCTGGTCCTGCAGCCATTAATGTAAGATATTATGAATTAAGAAACTAAAGATGGATTGATGCATTCCAACAGCTGAGATTTTCTGGCTGCCTTTTTAGGTCAGCTCTCTACTCTCATCCTTTCTTGAAGTGTGTTTTTGGGCCCTGGTGGGTGTTTAGCTACCCACATGCCAGGCTCTTCTGACTCACCTTGCTGCAGACAGCAACAAAAGCTGTTCTCCAAATGTAGATGCTTGTCAAACTGTACATCCACTGGCTCAAAAGGAGAGCTTTGCAAATGAAGCACTGGGCACAGAGTAACCAAAGCAATTTAGAAGTGGTTTCAGCACAAATTCAGACCTTTTGCTGCACCAGAAGGGTGGAATAAATCACACAGTATAAACGTCTATTGGTTCATTTATTACAGCTGCTATGCAGAAAGCCTGCTGCCTCCTAGAAATGGTATTTGGGCATACTGTAGGATGACAGAAAAATACCAGAAGTTCTTTATACAAAGCTTCCTGTCTTGTTAGAAAAGCAGCCTTCCCTTATCAAGTTTTTTTTTTGTATGAGGATCTTAAGGAGGTGGTGGGATGTGCACAAAGACCCGAAGTTAATGACATTAGCTATCAGCTGTAACTTCCTGTGTCTGGCTACGCCTGAGCCAGCCCTGGGCTAAACAAGATGTTCTAGAGCACGAGGCACTGGAAACAGGGTGGCTGGGTCAGCCAGGCTGCTGCCTCTTCCTCTGACTGCTCTGCAAAGGCAGCCCAGCCAGCACCCCACCACACACTGCCACAGGCCAGGGGAACCACAGGCACTCGAGCCCGCTTCACTCTCCTCTGACAGCAAAGCTTTAGTGGGATTTAAGCTCTGTCCTGAAGACCCTGGGTATCATCACAGGGGATGGCTGCAAGAAAGATTTTGGCAGAGACAAGTGGCAGAGAGAGAAACTGGGTAGCAAGCATGACTACTAGCTTGCTTTTGAGAGGAAACCACAAGCGTGAAGGTGGGAATACCTGATGATAGTGTAATACAGCATTGACTACTTGACATCTTCCACTACATACTACTGAGTTACACTTTGCTCCAAACAGGCCCTGAGGGCTGCTGATGTCTTCTGCTGAGCCTGCTCCTCCAGGATAAGGGCCCTCACCACTGCTCAACTTAGATGGCAACCTTGGTCCTGGAAATGCCATCAAAGCTGCTATGCTTCTGTGCTGGTGTCAGGTTTTGTAAGGAGAAAAAGGAGCCAGGAAGTTTTGTTTTCATAAATGTGACTCAGGGTTGCCCAGAATCAGGATTCCAAAAGTAGTTTTGGGTTTGTGTGCGCTTGTTTCAGCTGTGAGATTTGTTTTTTATTTTCATTAAGGCCTTCAGAGACTGAGCCAAGCTGCAGTCAGCCCTTTCCCTCAAGCCTGCTCTCACAAAGCCAGATCAAATACCAAAATTTCTGTCTGGAAAGCGGAAATCTATGGTAAAAAACTAATCAAGCAAGCCTGTAAATGCTGTGCCCACTAGTTAAGAAAATTAATCCACTGCATAATGAGCACAAGAAAATTAATTCAATTCTAAATGGACAGGATGCTTTAAAGGTTTTGGTGGATCTGTCAGGAAAGTGTTTTTCAGACAGTAGGGAGAAATCTGGTCATTAAAGAAGTGTCTGGAGAGCTGACAACTCCATTACAGAAATAAGAGCTCAGAAATGTTTCTAGGTACCTTTGGTAGACTTCAAATAGATCAGGGAGGTTTAAGTTGGACATTAGGAAGAATTTCTTCACAGAAAGGGTGTTTGGGCATTGGAATGGGCTGCCCAGGGAGGTGGTGGAGTCACCGTCCCTGGAGGTGTTTAAGAAAAGACTGGACATGTGGCATTCAGGGCCATGGTCTAGCTGACATGGTGGTGTTGGAATTGATTCTGAAATTGATAATCTCAGAGGTCTGTTCCAACCTAATTGATTCTGTGTAAATTGAATCTGTAAAATTCTGTAAAATGATTCTGCAAAATTCTCTAACAAATGTGCATTTGGGTCTCCATTTCTGTACCCACTTAGGAAGTAACCAAAAGAAAAATAAGTTGCTCTGAGCAAAGTGTGGACCTAACAAAACACTACTGAAAGAAACAGAAAAGCAAATCCATCCAGAATATAAGAAGATTAGCCCCATCTGCATCCCAATTCATCTGCCACAAAGTCTGTATAAAGATGACACAAAATTGTAAATTTCTACCCTCCCTGATGTTTGGAACATTGTGTTTTTCATTAAAAGAAATTAGGTAAAAAAAATAGTTCCATTTCTTGACTACTATTTTTTTTAAACTTTCAAGATCTTCTCTGAATAATAACGCGCTTTTGTTAGAACTTTGGCATCTCATGTTTCCAGAGCATGGCATGGTTTTAGCTGGAAAACAAGAGCCAAAGGTGATTTGATGAGTTGTGCTTCATTCACTCGTTACAGTAACTGGTACAGGCAGACAAGGCCCAAGGAACAAGAACTGCTCTACAACAGCTGACTCAGCTCCATGGTGGGCAAAAAAATATTGGGTTTGCTTTATATCTGCAGCCTGATATTAATTCCAAATGGCACCTCACTTTGTAATGTTACACATGCAGGCAAAAGTGAGAAGTGTTAGTAAACACTTCAGGTTTTAAGAAAATGCTCCCTTACAGTTCAAAAGTTTGTAACATCTTTCTGACCAATTTTCTGACATAAAGAGATAATTTTAACCATTTTAAAATGTTTCAGGAAGCAACACATGGTATGACTGTGATGTATGCTGTGACAAAATTCAAGGTTGCAAGTGGCAAATCTGCAACCATCTGCGCAACACAAAATTATGTTAAAAAAAGCAGACAAGCAAATACTGCAAACAACCCATTATGAGGAAAGTATAATGGAATCATAGAACAGCTTGGGTTGGAAGAGGATCTTAAAGATCGGCCAGTTCCAATCCCCAATCATGGGCAGGAACTCCTTCCACTAGACCAGTTTGTTCAAAGCCCCATCCAACCTGGCCTTGAACACTTCCACGGATGAGGCCTCCACAACTTTTTTGGGCAACCTGTTCCAGTGCCTCAGCACTCTCACAGTAAAGAATTTCTCCCTAATATCTAATTTAAACCTACTCTCTTTGGTTTAAAGCCATCCCCCCTTGTCCTGTCACTACATGGCCTCATCAAAAGTCCCTCTCCAACTTTCTTGTACCCCCCTTCAGGTACTGGAAGGTGCTCCAATGCCCCTCCGGAGCCTTCTCTTCTCCAGCTGAACAACTCCAACTCTCTCAGCCTGCCTTCATACAAGAGATACTCCAGCCCTCTGCTCACCCTCCAAATTTTGAGACTATCATTTCTTTTGACTAGACCTGGGCTTAAAAAAAAAAAAAAAAGAAAAAGCAAAGACAATAGGAAAGTGTCATCAGATTGTCTCTTGAAGTTTCAGCAGACACATTTTGGAGAACTATCTTACTTTACAGGTATTTTCAGTGCTACTATGCTCATGTAGCAATTCTGCGCACTTCCAACATTCACTTTTGGTACGGTAATTTTTTGATGCAAAAGTAACACCAAGGAAAGCATCCTAGCATCTATGATGGGCTGAATAGGGATTAAGCACTGTAGAGCTAACACATTGTCATCATAGCTGTATCTTCTCCACAGAATAATAGGATGAAGCAACATAATGCTAGACTTGTACAGCAAACCCCATACCAGATGAGCCACACAGTTGTGTTGACAGTGCTGATTAACTGCTCTACCCTGCATGTGCAGATTAATTTCATGTGAAAGCACCCTAATAATAGATGTTCAGACTGAGCTCTGCTATTACACAACAGGACAGTAAATTGGCCAGTAGGAGATTTGGGTCTTGCTGAGAGATAATGATGAATACCTGTCAGTACAGCAGTTGGTCTACTTCCAAACAGCCTAAAAATACATATCCTGCTTATGCTGCTCACATAGTGAAACATGTAATATCTTCAGTGTATCTAAAGGCTAACCAGACAATCAGTGGTTTAGTCTAACCCTGTTAAATTTCCCTTTGAATACTTTCACTTTATGCACAGTAAACCAAACCAACTAAAAGGATGCTGGGTCTATAACCTTACTTGTGAGACTCTATCCCTGTCTGCCCATTTTTCAAAAAAACAAAGTAGGCAATCATTCACACCCCCAATATGTACAAATAAACCTTTTTAGTCAGTACTCATGGCCTATTTTCTTTTGCAGAACTTTTAACTAAAGTGGTACTGCAGTGTGCTGGTTCCTGAGCTGCTCACCGGCCAGCTGTTGCTCTTGGAACAGCAGAGTAACACTGCAGTGCTTGTAAAGGCCTTCTGCAGCACAGACTGCAACTACTAAAACTCAGACCTCATTGTTTATGTGACCTTTTTCCATTACTCCACTGTTGTCTGAATTATTTTTCTTTTCATTCCTTCTGGGGCTTTGTTCCTTCCATCCCTATTCAGCCACTGCAAGGCAAGAAGGGCATCTCAGAGGGGTAGGACATGATGCTCAAAACCACTCAAGCTTCAGCAGGACAGGCCATGTATCATTCCATTTCGTTCAAACGTAACACAAAACTTCAGAAGTCTGTTCCAGTTGTCAATTTTATTCGAAAGGTGTCTTCTACATATTTTTAATATATAGAAATAAATATGAAAGGCCTATACAAATATGAACACTTAGAGAGTACCAATACTGTCCTTCATTGTTTATACTGATCTTTCAATATTTAAAGGGACAAAATTGCAGCAAATAGCCCACACACTTAATAAAGTAAATTTTAAAAAAATCTCTGATAACAATGTCCATTCATGTCTAAAGGAACCTTTTAGATTGAGTTCTCTTTTACATACATGCAACCTCAACACAAAAGATGTTCAGCTGCCTTTGAGATGTTCACAACATAGACTGATGTACATTTTTCTCAAGATGAACAGTAAAAAAGAGGTCATACTTATGTTATACTTCAATGCAGGAATTCAGCATTATCACTTTTAATGACATGCTGTGGTAACAGTATTTTTGAAACACAGTCCAATAAATTAAAAGGAACAAAATCTTGCTTTCAAGTAAAACCCAAGTCATTTAAAAAACTTAGGAACAGGCATTTGCTTTTATACACCATGATTCTTCCCAAAGCTTTAAAAAATTTAACACCATGTAAAGTATCATAAATTTGATGCTTTAAGTTTTAGCTTTCGTATTTTCCAGATTCTGTACTGCATTAGTATGTGACTCTGAACTTCATATAAAGTGTTAGCAAGTTCTCTTCACAGTTGAGTTATATAAAACAATCCTTTTCCAGTCTGAGAACCAGGAACACCATTGCTGCTTCAGGTCCAGAGAGCATAAACAAGAGTGAATCGAGGAGAGCAAATTGCGAGGATGGGACTTCATAACCTGAAGCTGGAACTGGACAATTGGCCCCAATATATAAATGGACCCAAACTTATACAAGTGTAAAACCTCGTGACTTGTTGTCCATCTTGGGTCCATTTTGGGTCCATCTTGGGTAGAGCCACAGTCAGGCTCTTGTACTGCCCAAGGTGTATCATTGGAAGGACTTTTAATAAATACCTGATTTATTCCTTTAATTCTGGCTAGCCTCTGTTCCAGGTAGCCTCTCTAGGCATCAAAGTAAGTAAGTTTTTGCTTCTTGTAAACCACATTTGATAGACTATTTCCCATAAAGTGATACTTTTCTAACATAGGGCATCACCCACATGCATTTATGCAATGTCACTAATTTACACATTTAAAAGAGCATAAAGCAAAGTATGTGCTTAAATGGTGATAGGAATGACTACTATATCAAATACAACTGCTCCTTCAAATGTTGGTTACTTGTCGGGGGTTTTTTAGGGTTGTATTTTTTTTTTTAAGAAAAGGTCAAACCCCAACAATATTGAAAGGTGACTACATCATATAGCAAAAACCTCTATTGTCTCTTCTGACGGAATTTTTCCTCATCCCAGAACTAAAAAATTCCCAGATGTTAATTTAAGAACTGTACATTAAAATTCCTGGAAATTAGAAGAAATATTTTAGATATTTCCTATTTGGACAATAAAACCATAGGCTTTAGCTAAGAAAAAATATAACAATATAATTTGCTGTAAGTGCACAAAAGCCCGATTTTGCAACTCTCTCCTGTTGATTCAGTTGTTTTCACTTAAGGAATGTAGACAGAACTTCCCTCTCCATTATTTTACTTAAATAAATAACTGTTTGAATTACTATTTGATTATATTTAATAGTTTATCCACATACTAAATCTAAAGAGTATTTAGGAATGCCAATCCTGTTTTTGAAAAGAACTACTGCTTTTACAGTGCTGTAACAATTTTCTCTTTCCATCAAAAAACAGGTTTTTGAGCT
Source organism: Illadopsis cleaveri (assembly GCA_013399915.1). NCBI lineage: Eukaryota > Metazoa > Chordata > Aves > Passeriformes > Timaliidae > Illadopsis > Illadopsis cleaveri. The sequence continues at coordinate 484,865 of VXBB01015062.1, forward strand.
CATGTTACTAAACAGTACCGCATTTCTGATGTTTGAACGCTTGGCTCATTGTTCCAAAAGAGAATTTGTAGATTAACTGAGAAATAAATGGGACAAGGCTCTACTTAAGGGAAGATATCCAATATGCCTTGGTTTGGAATAGCAGTTGTGTTGTAGGATTCTCATTCACACCATCAGAGTGGCTTCCATAACAAACCTCCCTGGATCACCGAAGTTCTCTAATCAATTTTCACTACTCTGAATTCTTTCTGAGCTCATCCAGCAAAACTAAATGCTTTGCAACACAGGTTTTGCAGGCATTGCTAGAGGTTCTCCAGGCCAAAAATGGTGGACTGTTTCCCAGCAGCGTGAGAGTAACAATCTCAGGAAAGTTTTCATACACGTTGTATGGCATTAATCTGGCCCACAAAATCTCCTTACACTGATGAGGGTCAAGACAATAAGACTCCAGCTCTGTAGAGGGTTTGACATTCAGGTTAGAGATCCATCATGGTGGGGATGAGAGACAATGACAGACCAAAAGGAAGACAGATCAGGCTTGCAGTATTATTTGGAAAAAAAACCACCAAAACAAACCCAGAATCAACAACCCACAGTAGCTGGTAGACACTTCCAAGGAAGGAATGCATTTATCAAAAATTAAACGTTGCCCCATTATGAATGATTTGAAGTTTGGGTTCCTGAGCTTGATAGTGGACAGGGGAAAGGGCAAGGGCAAGTGACCTCTATCTTAAATTATACTGCCATATCATTAGGACAGTAGTTAAAACCTATTATTAGAAGAATGAATAATTTACAAACGTGACTTTAAGAATATTATAACTAAACAGTAGTTATAGAAGTTTAAGTTCAGAAAACCTTAATCTTCTTTCTTTTGTGTTTGAAATCGTTCCATTAAAGCTCTAAATATATTTCCTGGAATTTTCTGATGTTTTTCTATGAGAGCTTGCACTGCTGCTTTTGTCTGTAAGAAAAGAGAAAAGGTTTTGATCAGAAAATCTCATTTACATACCGCTCATATAATAACACAATTTCTAGGCTCTTTTTAATCCTTTCAAATACCACAGAACTATTCCAAGTTCAAAATACTGTTTTTCTATATTTAAGCCCACAGGATGTGATTGTGGCAACACTGCCATGAAACAGACCAACAAACAAGTATCTCTTATGTTTGGCAGCTGCGTTCACAAGCTGTATTAGTGATATACAAAAGTCAAATGACTACAGAGTAAATTCATGAAGAGACTTAGATCCATAAAACATGCAGTACATTGTGCAGGTGTTTAAAACCCAAACTCTTGCCTCTGCCCAGGTTTGCATCAACAACACTCCTCCAGTGGGCATCAACTTTGCTTCTCCATACGCTCAGAAGTGGCACTAGAAACAGCATTGTGTCTCAGCACATTTGACTTGTACAAAGTAATGCCCTCTGGACCCAAGGCCCCTGAAGGAACCAGTCCTTCGACACAAGCTCAGGCCACTTAGCTGCACATGACAGCAGCTGTCACTTTCACTCAAAAAACAAACAGGCCAAGGTGTGCACAGCAGTTACTCTTACTATACAAAAGCTCTATAGGGAATATCCAAAAGCATGGCAACATGCAAAAGCTGTGGTGAGAACACACTTCCTATTCTGCCTAGAGAAGCACAGGCTAGTCAATTCTTAAGGCCAGAAACAGAAAAACAGAGAATTATTTGTCTCTGTAACCCAGTGGTCACCAAAGGCAAAGGTTGGTAGAATGTTATTTGTTGATACAAGGTCCCATTGTTTATATGAAGTAAGTGATCAACTGTTAAGTCCTTGGAGAAGGACTTTATACCTCTGGTCCTAAGTGACTCTACAGATCTAAAATTTATATTAGGTAAAAAATTTGAGCTTTATTTTTTGCTCTGTATAATAGGATAATGCATACTATGCCATAGCCTGAAACATGAGATACAATTTAAAATCACTAACTAAATAGGACTCTAGGGAATTCGCATTCTAGGGGCCTTATCTAGCAGAATCTAGTATGAACTTAAGTCAGAACTGAGGGTTGGCATTAATGTAAGATGCCAATGCATGTTTGAAAGTAACTTAAACACATGCTCTGCTGAAAGCCAGCAGTTCTGTAGTCCTGTCAGAGTGACCCCACAAAAGAAACCAGTTTTCCACAACCAGGGCCTAGGATATTGCAGACAAACATTTTAAGAGTCTTTCTGCACAATCATAGGGTAAACAGACAAAGAGACAACTGAACTGACACCGCATGGTCAAGACAAGTCTCTCTCTAAAGTGAAGTTTTCAGAATATTATAAGTGACCATCTATGGAGTTTTCAAAAATACCTATTTCAGCCCACTCCATCTCACTGCTCCACCACAGAACTGGTTTATGTCTTTGCACTGTGAAATCTATTAATAAACTGAATGAACATGAGGACTTGAAAATCCTTCCTATAAAGCATCTAAATCTGAATTAGAGGAACATTTAGAAGTTAAATTGCTGGGTTAGAAGCTGGACAAAATAGAAACACACTAGAAAAAGCAGTGAAATTATTTACCTTTTTCTTTTATTCCAATGGTTTTTGAATATAGATTTGCTATGTTTGAAAGGCTTCCTTAGTATCTTTCCAAAAACACCAGGAAGCAGAATGCTTCCTCTTAGGTGAAATGCCTCTCTCTAACAACTGAGAGCTGTCTGATCAGATCAAACTTCTTCAGTCTTTAAAGCAAGTTGTTTCTCTAGGCAAATATAGGGTGCAATTAACTTTAAAAGACCTAGAACATCTGCAAGTTGTAGTAATAAAAAGGTAGTATTTGAGAATGACATTCAGAGTTAGGCAAGTACAAAACTTACCATGACTCCACCAACTTCTCAAACTGGCTCCTAGACAGAAATCACTTGACAAGACTATTGCAGTAGTTTTTACCAGAACATTCAATATTTTAAATTTACATATATAGGTATTTATCTTACCTTTGCAGCTAGTTCCTCAGCAGTCATATTTGGTTCATATGGAATAGGTTCTCCAATAAATGTACGTAGCTTGACAGGAAAGCCCCCGTACAGAGGAACTACTGGCAATCTAATACGCTCATATAGTGACCTAAATATTTCTAATGTGAAAAAATGTAGTGGAAAGCAGGGGGGAAAAAAGGTGGGGAAGGGAGAAGGGGAGTGAGGGAGGGTAAAGGAGGGAAGAGAGAGAGAGAGAGACTGGGATTATTCTGTAAAGCTTTTTATTCCCACTATGTCTTGACATTGAAACTGGCTTGCAAAGTAATCTAGCCCCCAACCCAGACTCTCAAACAATGTGTCATCTCAAGTGCTATCCTAACTTGACTTTCATTTCCTAAAAGCTGTATTAATGCCTATATCAGACTTATTTCTACCCTAACTTGGTGTGAAATCTTTCCTCCAAAGAGTAAATGAAATGAGAAGAAAGAAGAGGAGAGAAATTCAACAGCTGTCTCTCTGAAGAGGAAGAGAATGCTACGCAATACAGGTTACAGGTTCAGTTCATTTGACAGGTTAGCATTAGAAATTAGCAACTAGTATTGGAAAACTGCATGTTCAGATGTTCAGTCCCACTGAGGTCTACAGGATCAGAAATAACCTTATCTGCCTAAAAGTGAGTCATGCTAACATACTGAATTGCTCTTTCAGATCACACACTGGTTGCAGCTAAACCATATAAAAAGCGAGAAAAAACAGGTATTTCAATCTGCTCTAAGACAGCACATTCTTCTCCATATGCCACCTTCTAAGCATTTATCCCATGTACCCAGAAGAGATTCTTTGAAAAATGTACCCAGAAGAGATTCTTTGAAAAATGTGCACTAATATTATCTTTCCCAATTTCAGACAAGAAACTCCCATTAACTGGGGTGCTGGCATAAGAAAATCCTTACTGATCAAGATGTGGAATTTTCTGTACACAGCCTATAAAAACAAAGACAAAACTACTGAAACTGGAGTAACACCTCCAGTGATCAAGAAGCTACACTCCTCTAGCAACTCTGCTGTACAATGCAAGTAGCATAAATCATTTTGGCTTCAATTTCCTCTGTTTGGGATTCTCCTGAACACAGCAACAATTAATTGCTGTTTATTTTTGTACAACATGACAAATGTGTGAATTATTCCAGCTTCTGCATCTGATGCCTTGGCTTTCTCCATGCAACATATAGCTCTAAAAGCCGGGGAGAGAGAAACAGAACTGTGTTGCCCTGCAGCCCTCTGGTGAAGATGATGATGAGGCACCTGAGGCAGAACAGGTGGTGTGGAGACTTGTTCAGGCTCCTCTGCTAGATAGTAACTAAGAGAATATAAAAAAAGAGGGAGTTTAAGACTAGCAAATGAGCAGAGATGTGGGAATCTCATCATCCCAGACCCCTCAGACAAAAGACCCACCTATTCATGTTCTGGTTGCAAGTTCCATAGAGATAAGGAAGGAGAGCTGCCAAATGCAAGGTTTTGTGAGGAACCACAAGTCTAGTGGAGAATAGAAAAGCAACTACAGATTAAATGTAGCTCAAACCATTCAAACTTTAAGTACAGGTAGAGGTGTAAGCAGAGAGCTTTAGGAGAACAGGAATTACGTGTCAGTTGCAAACCTGTTTGCTTTGCTTAAGAGACAGCAGAAAACTGAGGGTTGGCCTAGCAGATATAAGCAGAGAAAAAAGTCCTTTAAATCTTCCTGCCTTTTTCTGGCTCCTTTTTTTCTTTATTTTTTTTTTTTTCTGCTTGTGTAAAAGAACACTGTTAGGTGAAAAAAATTTAGATGAGCCAATATCATATCTAATGCTGATATTAAATCCTAAAAACACCTCTGAACTCTACCAGAGACCAAACATCAAGAAACAAGGCTGTGTTAAATCTCAGACTTATGAGGATTATTTCTAAGAGATAGGCTAAACACATATGGAAAAATAAACTACAGAAAAATAGAAAATATCTTACTTATTCCTCCTAATGTCCTAAAGCCTTCTCGAACATTTTGTGTAAACATAGGAATGATGGGCTAGGAGGGAAAAAAAAATAATTAAGAATTTAAGGAAGATAGCACTATCTAAAAAACTTCCTCCTCACTTAAACTCAACAGGAAAATTAACTTCAGAAGTGTTTACCAGACAATGATATACAGAGAGCAAAACAAGTATTCTGAAGTTCCTCTGTGACCTTCTGCCATGAGGTTTCAAACTGGAGAATACCACAAGACTTCAGTGAGTCACTGTTTCAGCAAGACTATTTTCTTAGAGCAGTCTGGAATCTGGGAACCTATGGAGCATTTAGGTGTCCCTCCCCCCATCTAGCAGTGTTTGCACAGTTGTGACTTAAGTGTTTAAACCTCTCACCTAATTTGTAGTTATGCTCAAAGGGAAGGATTCACAGGATTGGGACACTAAACTTGTCTGATTCCTCTCTGCTATGCTGATGGTATTGCTTAACAATTGATGTGTCATATTCAATACATGTCCATGACTTATTTCTGCTAATGAGTACTTGGAATGATGTTGAATATTTCAAGTTTTTATTGCTGTTTTTAAAACTGCAAACAGCTGTCAAGATTTACAAGAACTGTGATGGGGTCAGCTACTATAAAAAGTTTTTCAGTATCATTTTATAACATGTGCCCACTGTACAGAGCATCATTAGAAATACAGAACTCTTCATGGGATTTTCATGAACTCAAATTCTTTTAAACTTTTTAAAGACAAGCATGGAGATGAGCTAGCACATGTAACTTTTCAGACACATGTAACTTTTCAGCATCAAGTTGAGGGTTTTTTGCGAGAAAAAAAAAGTCTTTAAATAATTACAGAGAATAAAAAGAAGTGCAGTTGCCTAAACTGAATGCATACAAATATCTTTATTCTAGAACAATCTTATTTGGCACATCATACTCTTGACATAGAGGTAGAAATTTCTGTTTATATGACAGACATTCTAGCAAAAAAACTGCTGAAATAAGACAACTTCAACAAGTTGAAGGTCCCAGTTTTAGACACATTTTTCTGATGTTTCAGACACGTTCTTCTTTCCATGAGGAGTTCTGCTTATGATTCAAGGTGACTTAAAAGTTCATCTTTAATCTAAATAAAGATGTTTTTCCCACTTTCAGCCTGCCTCTGACACTCCTTCTATTTTTACTGTGTCTCTCAGGGCTTTTTTTAGGGGAGTGAAGCTACAAGACCCTTGTGAGTGTATAAAGGGAACCAAAAACACATCCAATAAAATAAATGCAACTAGTACAATCATAGGTGAATCTCAAGTATGGCCTTTCACATGCTATAACAATACATTAGTAAAATCTAAACCTGTTGAAAATACCTGTTTAAACAGTGTTATTTTCCTTGTGAGAAAAGTGATGCACACTTGGGTCTTATAAGTGTTCTATTTCTGTATAAAATCCAGAGATTTAACAAGTCTGTCTTTGACAGTAACTAAATATAAAACTCCTGGTGTGAGACTTGCTTTTAAATTAGGTATATGCAGACCTGTGGACATATGCACACATCTTCCAAGTACAAATCTAGAATGAGAGGGACTCTGAAATTATTACTAAAATAGCTACAATTCAAATACATCACACAACACACACTGTTGTGCCTTAACAGTTTGTCCTCTATCAATAACTACCTGCCTGCTGACCAAGGCAAATGCTGGGACATTGCTCACACCAGTGACCAGCCCTGGACATCCCTCACTACCATAAAATGCCAATATAGAACGAAGTGCCAGTGAGTCTATACCCTGGTGGGTCACACCACACGTGACAGAAGAAACACTGTTGGACTCCATGATCCTGATGGTCCCTCCCAACTCAGCACATCCCATGACTCTGATATGTAGGATTGTTTCCCAACCATGCTGGTCATGGAAGGCTAAGCAGGTATGTGTAAAACAGCACATGCTTATAAGGAGAAACCATCCTGTATTTCATCTCTTGTTCTTTTAAGCTCTGTATTTCCTAACCACACTGTTCTCAGCTGACTCTAAAGCCTTCTTATCTATCAAAAGCAACAAAAAGAGTCTTGAAATGTAGTTGTTAGAGCAAGTAGACCATACTCATGACAGTCAGAAATCTAAGATCAAATATATGATAATCAAAACAGCTTTCTCTGAAAGAAAGTACTAATAACTTAGCTTTCTTTGCTTCTCTTCCATGATGTGCCATACTTACCACTTTTGCATCAATGGCCACCTGAGCAAAGCCCTTCCGATCACTCCACAACATTGTATACATTTCATCACTGAAGAGTGCTTCCCGAACTCCCCCTGGGGCAATGGCTAACAGATGGCCATTCTGCAGGGTCCTGACACAAGCTTCTTTTGGTCCATGTAAAACTCCAAGTGCATCAATCAGTATTCTAAAACCTGTAGGGTAAGATAATATTAATTTAGAAAATGTTAATTCATACTACCATTGAGTATTGATTCCCAGCACAGAACACTATGGCTAAAATTTAATTGTCTAATAAGCTGTGGCCCCAAGTCCCCAAGAGAGACTGAAGATTAGAGATTCTGGTCTGCAAAGTTGAAGATTTAGGGGTTTCAGTGGCTTTTTGTCATAGTAAAGTCAGGTGTTATGCCACAGTCAGGATTAAACTGAAAAAGAACTGTCAAGCACTCTGATATCTTTCACATGTCCCTTTGAAGGAGTCATTTGACTCAAGGACACTGGCCCCTTGCTCAAGCTCTACTGCTCAAACGTAGCATAGTCCAAATAGAGAGCAACAAGAAACAACACCAAGAAATTGTTGTGGTTCTGTTTTGTGAACTTAGACAAAGAACAGTAGTGCACAAGGAGAATGACAGAGAAAATGCATCATTTTCTGCATTATGGATCACCGCAGCAATTGACTCTGGTTCAGTCTGTGAGTACCTGGGTGGTGTTTCATACAGAGGCACCTGGTAAGCCTCAACTGGGTACACTTACCTTCTGTTACTATTGTAACTGAAGTTTTTGACCTAAGATTACATAAACTCCTCATATCACTTGAATTTGACATGTCATTTGGACTGTACTCTTCAAGAAACAGCAGAACATCAAAAATTTGCTACAAGCATCAAAAGGAACATATCTAATCAATTTATCAATTTAGACAGCTAACCTATTGTTAAAGGACACAACTACCACAGATCTCTGTTTGCAGGAAATAAGTCCTGTTCAGTTGGTTCAATAGATTTTAAATTTGTACAGTATTTATGAGTAGTGCAAACCAAAATGGCAACTTTGGATGACTAGGCAGTAAGGGAATTACTTCTCTTTCTTGAAGTTTCCCACTGAAGCAAACAACCTTATCAGCCATAGACAAGGACAAAGAACTGATAGTTGAGTTTGCCTCCTAATAATGGCTGTGACAAATTAATGGCTGTGACTATAAACATACATTTGTTAAATACACACACATGCTAAAGGAGAGCCTGAACAAAGTTAAGAAGACAGAGGTCTGTCTTCTCTTACAGCTTGCATAAACAAAGGGCTTAGGAAGAAAAGCATAAGGCAACACATTATTAGTTTATTCTTAACTAAGCTCTGATCTCTAACTAGTCTTTGTATCTGGTGTGAGTATAATTACTCCCAACTCATCTCTATACCCAATCAGGATCTGTCTGTACACATGGTCACAGAAGACAAGCTGCATTACACCTGTCTCATATTTTGCTGTGCCTGCCTCACACACTGCTGATGACACTCAGTCTTCATCTAGTGGCATTTGCATGGAGGAACACCTGAAACAGAGTTTACCTAATTGGAATTCATTTCTTTCAGCTGCTTTTTTTGTGGGATTTTCAATAGCTGATTTTTACAATGCCTGACATTCCCAAACTAATTAAAGCTCCCTGGAATGTACCTGGTGGTGAAAAGCTGCCTGTCTCTCAGTCCCTTCTGTCGGCGAGCTCAGAAGACAGACAAAAAAACCCATGTAAAGGGTTGAGATGAGCAGGAAGAGACTCCAAGGAAGCAAAGCCTGTGACAACACCATTTCTGCATTGGATACACTAGGAAAGGGGTGAGGGGGAGGCTGTGTGTGATGAAGCAACACCATGAGTCTGTCCAGTTCATATATCAGTAAAAAAAGAACAGAATATTGACAGAATACTGACAAAAAAATATACTACAGAATAGTTGTCCAGGGAGGTTTCAAGTCTTCACAAAAGTTCTCAGCTGAACTTCCTCCCTTGACTTTTAGCATCAGCTTTACATTCTGATCTTGCTAGCAGATCACACATTACTATTGATATCTCTGCTTTAGTACCAAAGAAGAACCTGGCTCCCTTAAAGCAGCTAGGAGACGGAATCTGACACAATGGCCCTGAAAGGACAGCCAGTGTACCTGCGTCCAAGGCAAAGGTCACCACAAAGTTAGAGGAAATATTGAGGTAGTGCCAGTACATGAAAGGGACCAAGAATCTGGTTTTCCATTTTAAATAACAAAACAACTCTCAAAATTATCTAAACATAATTTTTCAGCCATTCAGAACATGTTCTTCCAGACACCAAGAAGTTCAAACTTAATCTTATTCCACTGCTCAACCTGAACTCTGCTTTTTGCCCCAATATACTCTTCTCCTATTTTCCACAAGACTGTGGCGGCAGAAATGCTGGAAAACCCTTTGGAGACTACCCAGTAATGCACATAACACTGCTCTCAACTTGTGCACTATGTGCATTTTTCTATCTTGGCCCCAGTGACTGTAACATCAGGTCTGTCAGCTACCGTGTAGCACGATGGCAAGGTTGCCATCATTTTCCCATGCTTGACTTTTAGGATCCCAGACAGAGAGGAACAGTTAGACCACTGAATCCAATCTTCCATAGTCGTAGATAATCACACAGATATATATATATATGCAGAGCATCTAGTCCACAAGATACTCTGCAACACCTTGTGCATATAACAGACAAGCCAAAGCTCCTCTCCTCTTGAACATTACAGGAAAGGGACTGTCTTAGTTACATAAAATAGCAGGAAACCTTTTAAAGAGGGCTCCCAGATGACTTTAGGAAGCAAAAATGGCCCATACTATAGCAGTAGATGATGGAGAAGAACACAAGTGAAATCCCAGTCCTCTCTGAATGCTCTCTGAAAGGCTTTCTCCGAAACTTAGAGAAGTCAATGTATTTCTGAGCACTAGACAGCTAAGAGTCTAAGGGAACCAGAAAGCTGGGATATTTGGTTTGTTTTTCCCTGTGGCAAACCTCTAGTTATAAAAGAAGGAAAAAAAGAATTTACATGACTGTATTTCACTTCTCCTCCAAAATGCAAGAAAAGCAGACTTAATACTGACACAATTCTGACACATCCATGTGTGTCTAACACACACCCCAAATGCACTCCCCTTCCCATTTCCCCTGCACTGAGCATAATAACTTTTGGTTAAAATGTCTTCTGAAAAGGCATCCAATTTAATCTGAATACTTAATCAAGATCAGACAGCCTTAGTATTAGGATAAAATTATGCAGTCTTTCTGGTTTGATTCACAAGAGAAGCAGCATCTACCTGAGTTGCCAGTCATAGATTACTGTGCTCACTTTGAAACAATCCACATTTTCTGGGCTCTTTGGACTTGTCTCCCTGAACAGCCTTAATTCCTTCACAGACACAGAGAATTATGTAGATTCTGGAAGTTCTGGAGGTCGTCTAGTCCAGCCTCCCACTCAAACCAGATCAGGCTATTCAGAGCCTCACCCTGCGGAGTTTTGAAAGTCTGCAGGGATGGAGATTCCCAACTTGCCTAAGCAATCTGTTCAGGTGTCTGATCCCTCTCATGGTAAAATACCTTTCCACATGTCTAATCAAAATTACCTGTGTTGCAACTTGCTTCTGTTACTTCTCAACCTATCACTGTGCACCTGTGAGAAGAGTCTGACTCCCTCTTCTCCCCACCCTCTAACTTGAAGATAGCAATAGTATCTTTCCCCACCTTTATATGGTACAGACCAAACAAATCCAGTTCTCTCAACCTCTCTTTGTACACTGTGAGCTCCAGACCAAAACTGGACACCATATCACAGGATGTGCTTGTACAGATGCCCTGCCAAGGGAAAAAAACCTCTTCACTCAACCCAGTGGCTACGTTCACGCTAAGAAAAGCTCACCATGCAGTTCATCTTCTCTGCTGTAAGGGCACACTGCCATCTCATATTCAACTTGTTGTCCACCAGAATGCTAAGACCTTTCCTGCAAAGCCTCCTTTTATGCAGATTACTGTTGCACAGAATTGCTCCATCCCAGATGCACAGCTCCACATTTGCTTTTGCTGAACTTCATATTTCTGCCAGTTGAATTCTATGAAGTCACTCTGAAAACAAGCTTTAATGCCCAGTATATCAATAGCTCCCCCAGCTTGGTATCATCAGTGAATTCCCTGTGCATGCTGCAGCCCCTCTTCTAGGGGTACTACAAAAAGACTAAGCAGCAGTGGCCTCAGTATCAATCCCTAAGGAATGCCTGCAGCTGTTAGCTAGATGCTGTACTGCTGAAACCAGTTTTTCAAGATCGGCCACTCAGCAAGATGTTTTTGCAATGCTACAGAACAATATTTGTGGGATTCATAAATACTCACACTTAGAGCCTTATTTTAAAGCAGAAAGAGAAAAGGAGTAAAACAAAATGCCCCATTTGATAAACAACTGTGCCTATATAGATATAATATGGAGCCAAATCTACAGCATGAAGTAGGTTATATTAGTCACCTGTATGCAAAAGATTTGATAACCACTGACAAATTAATCTGTTGACAAATGCAGTTGTAGAGGCAAAGTCATACTGTGATCAGTATGAAAACCTTCTTTTTAGGGACTAAGGCTGAATAAATCTACACTGACAAAAAGACAGTTCTCTAATATGAGTTGGTTCCACTAAAAGCACCAGAATGTACGCTACAGAATGCTCCTTGTAATTCATTTTGTGAACTGACAGGCCTTTAATCACAAACTGAACTTGGGAAAGAAAATAGGTACTACTGTATTTCACCCAGACCAAAAACAATCAAAACCCTCACATAATTAATTTCACCAACTGGCAGTGCATTTCACTGGGCTGTCCAGCCAAACCCTTGCCCTAAACATATTCTTCATTTTCTACCTTCTTCACCTCACGTTTCATACAGACATGTTGAACACTTCTCTAGCTTTCCTCCAAAACAGATTCCACTTGAAACACTCTTCCTGGAGACAGGTTCCACTGCCCACCATCCTCAACTGGATAAGAGTTGGGTGGGATAAGAAAATACATTGTCTCTCCAGACTAGTATTCTTAACTTACAGGGCATTTGTTCCAAACAGTTTAATTCTTAATCAGTTCACACCACTCATTCTGCCTATAATAATGAAAAAGAACCACCTTATTGAAATCTTTGCTAATGATTCATACAGAGAACACTGTTTCTCCTATGATCTCCTTCTCCTTGCTTCTAAACACTCTAGAGTCATTGGAAGGTGTTGCCTAAACAGGACTATGTCCCATCCTTGCATGGGCCAGTCTCATTCTTGTTTGTAAAGAACATGCTCTGTTTCAAAACATTCACTAAATTTGCCTGAATGTCTGTTCTGAAAGCTGTGTTCCTGTAACACGATTTTTTATTAATTACACAATTTAAAAATTAAAATAAGAATTCAAAAACTGCTTGTTTATAATGAAGTATGTTACCTGGTAATCTAAAGACAAAATGATCAGCTACTACTCTGCAGCGCCTCTTCTTCATTATATAAAGTCTTGCTGAGAAATAAATAAAGTCAACAGGAGTAGCTCCATGATAAAACACAACAAGTCCTGGTCCTTCAGGAATATTTTCAATACCATGAAGCTCATAACCTGTTAGGAGTTAAAAATGTAACAGATGTTAAATTTTTATACAATTCTACCCCAAAGAAACTAACTTGCAGCAAGCTGGCAAACTGAAACCAACATGGATTGAGAAGTGGTAAGAGCAAAGTGACTGATAATAAGTCAAGAGGTAACTTGCAGCATCTACAGGAAATAGAAGTTGCTTCACAGAGAATACAAGCTTCATTTAAGGTACCATACTTTGAGAAAGAGCAAAAAAAACCCCAACATTAAAACCAAACACCCAGTCTCACTATCTCAAACTGTATAATTTATCCTTCTTTCTTCAGTTCACTGTTTTCAAGGCTCGAAAGTTCTCTGAATCAATCATTCAAGAGAAATCAAAATACAGATTGGAGTAGTGAAACAACTACTTCAAGCTATTGTTAACCCTTCGAAGTTCATTGCCACCAGTGACTGTTTTAGAAGATTTGACATGGCAGCACCCATTTTTATGTCTCCTTTGACTCCAGGATATGAAGCTTGTCTTTGCTACTTCTCTCCAAGTTATACCTGTTCCAGCTTTCCATCACTATACACTAAAAGCTAGTTGGGAGTATATATGCTAACTGAAAAATACATAAACACACATAAGCTTCTTCCTCATCTCACATTCTATTCACATTACAGTGCAGAATATATTTAATTAACACAAAATGCCAAAATGAATGGGTATAGAACATATTCAGTTAACACCCAGTAGTCCTGTTACAGTATCTTTTGTTAAATAAAATAAGCAAAAAGAAAACACACCCAAAAAAACCAAATCCTGTCACTTCTTCCAAAGTTAATCAGGTCTGCAATTTCTATTGCAGTAATTTAGTTCTGAAGGTACTCTGGGCTGGTCTCCCTCTATTTTACTTTGTACACCTATGGAGCTGCAACACATTGCAAGTGTACCATCATCTGTCCCACCCCAAGAGACCAATTACTGGGCTCCATGCCAGCCAACACACACGGCATTGGCATAATACATGTAAAGGTACAGGTATCAATCACCAGGTCTGAGGGTTGGTTTGGGGCTTTTTGATTGTGGGGTTGTTTTTTTCTTTCTTTCTTTTTTCCTTTTTTTTTTAAATTCAGTTAGATTTCAGGATTGACAGTTCTTATGATATCCTGATGAATCAAGTGAGGGAAAAATAATTGGAAAACATTTCATTCTTTAGCAAGACAAGCATATAGATAATAGGGAAGCAGCTGGCAGGGCAGAAAAAAGGAACAGCTGCCAATGAGGGACTGGATAAGAATCTTCTTGCACGAATAAAATGTCAGACCTTATAAAAAGAAAAAGTTACTAAGGATTAAAAGAGTCAAGGCCTTAAAAAACAATTTTCTTGTGGAAAAAAAAGTAAATAGCTTTTTATTGTGAAGTGAGCATTTTAAGGTCTTTGATGTAGCTGTTGATTTTGATGTAGTGTACTTTCCTAGATTTGAAAGTTACATCTTAGTCTTACAAAGCCTATCTGACACAGCTGCTGCACCATCTGGTTATCAGTGCCTTCAAAACCCGTTTCCCTTTGACTAGAGAACAAATAGAGATGATTTTCAAGAAGGATTTATTCTATATGTAAATTGCTCTTAAGTATCTCTTTCTCCTTTAGCTGCATCTAGACTGAATGGCTCTAAAAGAGACTTATGATTTCCTTAGAGAGAAAAGCCAAATCATTTAAGTCTGTCTTTATGAAGAAATAATAGCAGAAGGACAAAGAACAGGGCCCTTAGTTTTGACATTCTAGAAGAGAAAGTAGTAGTCCAAAATACAAAGACAAATAAAAAAGTAGAGTTCTGTAACAGTGTCAGGCTCTGAAGTTAATTTCAAGAAGCAACTAACTGCTCCTTTTAGCCATCATTTGGCATTTTACGCAAGACTGGTTCAGTGGGATTAAATTACACTAATGTGCTGGCTGACATACTAGCGACCAGGGAACTGGCATTTAACTTCCAGTCTTCATATACTGACCCTGAAACAATACAGTTAATTGATCTAGTTTTTTAACACAACACACGTTTCAGGTCTTCTTCAAATGAGGAAACCCAGCAATTGTTATAAAAAGCAAAAAATGGGAAAAAAGGAAATTTAAAAAATTGTATATATACTTAACCAGAGCAGAGATCTCATTTTATAGCAGCAAAGGAATAAATGCATGAGACAAAAGACTTACACTAAAAAAATCTCAATGCTTTTTTTTTGTCTCAAGCACCACTGACAGTCACTCACAAGACAGAAAAAAACCCCGGCCTGAATTGGCATGCACCAGCAGCAACGATCAGGCATATATTGATAAGCTTGAAAGCCAAACAAGGAGTAAGAGCTCCAGAAGTTTTTAAAGAAAGGTCAGATCTCACTTACCATGCCATAATCTTCCATGCCCATCCCATAAGGTCGCCAACACTTCTGTGGCACCTATCCAGGCATCATGGAAATAAGCTTCCTTTATTTCATTCTTCCTTTTATAAATATGAAGCCAGAGAATGGAAAGATATAAGAAAATGACGATAACTCCTGGAAGTACAAAGACTACGACAAGTGGGAAAAGCAACCATAAAATGTAGAATGCATAACTCAGATACTCTCCAATATCCTCCACACCAGTCCATTCTTCCAGAATGTAAGTCAGGCAAGTTAAGTAGGACATAGATGTCAGTCCTGCAGTACAGGATTCATTTCCACCTGTCATCTCCTGTTTAAAATGAAATTTTAGAAAAGTACGTTAATAAATCTTCCAAAAAGATAGATCTGCCTATACTGTTTAATCATATAATAAACCACTATAATGCATTTTATTCATATATCATCTACCCCACATACCTGCAGCACCTATCAGAAACTTAACAGTTCACACAGCAAAACTTTTACTTGATCTTTACAGCCCTTTTCTTTTGTGTACTGGAAATGCTGACAATTCTAATGGAGAAAGATGGTGCAGTTGTCTAATTTCAGGCTAGAAATTCATCTCTTGAAAACTGCTCAACTTGCACAGACCCAGAATATTTATACTGTCACCAATACCAACTAATACTGAATTTTTGAATTTCAGAAAGCTGTATTGATTAGTCTAATTTATTATTACAGTAAAGTAAAACCTTCTCTCAAGCTCTAACTACAACAGGAAACAGCACAATCTCAAATCCAGTGCTTTAAGGAAAACCTACTGAACACTTCCACTCACTACAACCATAGGATGACTCAGGAAGAAGACTCTCAAATAAGAAAGTCTCAGCCCTGGAAAGTTCTTTATTTGTACCCAGATATTTACTGATAGCAAAATGTCAAGACCCAAAGCACAACACTGAGAGGCAGCAGAAAGGACAAGGAAAAAAAGACCACAAAAAGTAGAGTTTAAAGTAAAGTAAAACTCTGTAGAGTTTTAACTGCTCTGGCTTTACCGTGTCTATGTATAAGAATCTCTCCACTCCAATGCCACCTCCTAAAAAGTTACCAGCCTACAGAAGTCAAGTGTGCAATTTCAGGCTTACTATAACTCTGGAGCAACACCTTTTTTCCTTAGCTTTGTACAATTTAGGGGACAACTTGCTATTCACTTCACCTTACAAACACAGGACAGCCTGAATGCCTGGCTATTTTAGCTACAGTGCTTGAACAGCAAACCTAATACCTCTGGGTACAAAAATTATCCTAGGTTAGAAAAAACTGGTTGGTCAATATAATAAGTTCTGCTAGTTCAGGACCAAGAAGAAAAAAAATGTTGCAACTGTAAAACAGCCTTGCAGAGAGAAATGGATTAAGAACAGCATTGCTAAGAATGAAAAGAATCCAAGCTTGAAGTTGCTGTGTTTTGTTTATTAGAATGTGACTTACAGTAGGTATGACTGCAAAGCTCCTATGCCTAGACAGACATGTATGTCTATCATTCTTTTACTCTTGCTCTGTTTTTGCAAGAAACAAGAGACTGAAATACAGAAGATAATATTGCTTTCAGAACACTGGTGACAACAAAAATTACAAAGCAGACCAATTTTACTCCATATTTGCTAAGAAACATTGAAACACATACAAGAGCAGAACTCATTTCACTTATTTTCCTATCTCAATTTTCCCTCACATTCTGACAGAGAAAGGATGTCTCTTTTCCTTTGGTTTTGGAAATCAGCCTCTACCCACATTACTCAAGATAACTCCTATTAATGAGAAGAAAGCTGATCTTTGCTCCCACAGCCCATGCCTGTTCCAAACTAATTCAGGCTTACAACACTTTGCTCCTCAGCATGTTCTTGAGGACAGTGTGACAGGCAGCTGATTTATCTCCAGCCACGTATAAGCACATAGCATTAGTGTTTATGAAGCGCCCTTCACTGTCTCTTCGTGCACCTAATTCACCTGTGTGAATTAGGGGGAAAGGATGGGAGAGAGAGCGTGTGAGAGAGCAACTCTTTTTCATTCCAGTTGCCAGAGTTGAACTCCAGAACCTGTCAGGCAGCAAACACCCACAGCAAGAAACACATCTTGTGAGACCAAGCAGGATTTAGGATTAGCATTCAACACCACAATATTTACCATATTGTTATGCCTGGACTTCTCCAATGACTCCACCTACAACCTAGAGAACAATATGGAGCAGGGGTTATGGCACAGAAGCATTTTTTCAAAACTGAGAGGTGATTATGTAGTTTAAAAGAATACTTATAGCTATTCTCTCCCACTTATTATATATTTTTAATTGTTTATGGCTTTCCTCAAACCCCAATCCTCCATCAAGAAAATTTAAAGTCCTGTTCACACGTCAGTCTTGCAAAATAGTATGTGTCCTTTTGCCTGTAATGATCAATGTAATACCTCAAATGCAATCACCACAGTTTTTAAAGTTTACTTGCATATCTGTGTGCTAACCTGCAACAGAAATTAAGACCTAACATCTTCTATACTACCAGCCACAGAGGTAAGAGCTAAAACACTGCCTTCCTTCCCTTAGGAACAGTCAACTCTACCCTGAAAAATGCTGCTTCCTCATCTTGAAGAGCATCACAGGATAATTTATATCAGAATTTATACTGTCCAACCTCTTCCTAACTAACCAGTTAAATCAGGTTTTTCAATCACCTGTCCAGCCCAGTTTGTAGTATCTCCGTGGATGGAGATCCCACAGCTTCTTCAGGCCCTTAATCCAGTGCTTGAATACTTTCATGGTGCAAATGTTTTTCTTTATTCTATTCTAGAGTACCCCTTACTACACCTTGTGTCTGTTGCCTCCCATCCCTTTGCTGTGAAGGTTCTGCTTCTCCCTGTATAATCACTCATTAAGAGCAGCACTAAGTTATCACAATGTGGGTACAATGGCAGTGAAGAAGGGAAGGCAGATTATGATCAAAAAAAGCACAGGAGTTCCACACTGAACACAGGTTCAACAGAGTTCTTAAGTGCTACTAACAGATAACAGCAGTGGTCTGTTCCAACTTGCTATTGACAAGTTCAAAATACACATTTTTAAAGTTCTAACTTGCTCATGCAGCAGCTTACATTTTTCACTAAGTTCACAAAGACGCAATTTCTCATTTGACTAATGACAGTGTACACCGACTTACGCTTACACTTCAGGCTTTATGATGTGGAAACAAGGCTAACACACGATTCCCGTCACTGACTTCTAGCACATGACCCAGAAAAGTCCTTAACTAAACTACAACAGAGGCCTTCAGCGGCAGTCAGCAGATGTTGGGATAACTGAGACCCTAGTGATCACGACAGAAGGAGCGATTAGGGACAGCAACGCACTCAGCTGTAAACGACACACAGCACGATTTCAGCATGCATATGCAATGTGTAAGAGAAACCTCTGGAGGACATCCTACTGTTTCCAAACTAGAAAGACGCTGCAAAGCAGCAGCTACGCCGACCCTGCCAACAGAAACACACGGCTACGGAAGGCGTTTCTACCAGAATTAACACTGCCACCACGAGCACACAAAACCCCCACCTCAAATAAACGAAAAATACTAGAAGACCCTGATAATCCTGCTAATGTCACCTGCGACAGGAAAAAACCTAGAATTTAGAGGTGGTTTAGCCCTTCCTTTGGCACAAGAAGTGGGCTGCCTTCTGCGCCGGCTGGTCCGCGGTCCCTTCTGCAGGCGGACGGAGGGGATCGAGGCTGCTTTCCTGACAAGAAGGACACAGCCCCGGCCCGGCTGCCCCCATGATGCGCTCCCGGCTCCCATCGCGCTCCGCCCGTAGTCCCTGTGATCAAAGCAAGGCCCAGAGCTCGGCGGTGACAGAGGCCACCACGGCAAGACACCTCCCGCCCAGGCACCTGCGGGGTGGCAGCGGGGCAGGGCCCGGCCAGGGCCCCTCCACCCGCCCGGCAGCGCCCGCTCACCTTGCCCTGGCGGCGGCGGGTCCGGCTCCAGCCCCGCGTCCCTGCCGCGGCCCGGTTTTACTCTCCGCCAGCCGCCCCCGNGCCCTCCCTCTCACTCTCTCTTCACCTTCTCCTCCCTCCCCGGCTCAGGGGGGATGGGGAAATAAAATGGACTCCTATGTTTAACAAAACCGAGACATGTTTCGTCTTTTTCTCTGTTGGCGCCTGTACCTACCTGGACACGATGATTACTGTAGCCACGCAATGCTACAAAAGACTTCCGAGATCATCGAGACCAGCCTATGGCCAAATACCACCGTGACAACTGGACCACAGCATTGAGTGCCACGTCCAGCCTTTCCTTAAATACCTCCAGGGACTCCAACACTCCCTGGGCAGCTCATTCTAATGGCTAATCTGTGAAGAAATCCCTCCTCATGTCCAGCCTAAACCTACTCTGGTGCAGCTTGAGACTGTGTCCTCCCATACTGTCGCTGGTTGCCTGGGGGAAGAGGCCTAACCCCAAGCGGCTGCAACCTCCTCTCAGGGAGTTGCAGAGAGTAATAAGGCCATCCCTGAGTCTCCATTTCTGCAGATTAAACAGTGCCCAGCACCCACTGTTCACCCTCCTGCCTTGAGCACCGCATACCTCCCATCCACCCTTTCCCCAGGGCCTGCCATTGCAGTCCTCCTCCTGCAACCCCGCTGGTGTTGCCACAGAAGCAGCAGCAGCCATACCTGGTACCCATGGGTAACCACTGCAGTACGTCAGCGTTCCAGACACTTTGTGGTTCAAACACGACATTCACGGTGCTGTTAAGGCATTCCTGACTGCGTAACAGCTGTGGATGTAATCCTTGGATTTACACATAAAAATAAAAATAAAAATTAAAAAAAAACATTACAAATAAAAGTCAGTCAAACAAGTAAGTAGTGTTCCAGTGACACCAGGTGCAGCTCCAAACACGCAGGTATTGATGCAGTACTCTACCTGCAAGGATGACATGGAACACTGCCATGGCTGTGCCCTCAGCCTTCAGTGGGATGAACTTGGACAGCTCTTCCAGATCCCCTCCTGCTGTGCTTTTCTGACCAGCTTGCTCCCACACAGGTACATCGTCTGCCTCTTGACATGTGCAGCTGCTCAGCTGAGCAGTTGCACAGTTTACTGTGTAACTGTTTCCATTGTCATCCAATTAATAAATGTGCAGTTGTCCATACGCTTTACTGTGTAACTGCTTCCACTGTTGTCCAATTAATGAATTGGCCACAGCCCCAAGACTACCAGAGTTCAAGAGGAATTTGGACAGGCACATGGTGTGACTCTTGGGGCTGTCCTATGCAGGGCCAGGAGCTGGGGCTCAATGATCCTTCTGGGTCCCTTCCAACTCTGGAAGGGACTATGACTCTATGATTTTATTAATTTACTCTGTTATCAGTATGATATTTTTTCCCATTGCAAAATCTTGTAGTTTGAGCTGATTAAAATTTATACACAAAAAAGCTTTATACACAAACCCAGAATTTCCCTGCATCATTTACTGGGCAAACTATGCCTAACAAGAGTCATAAATGCTGTTTTTATTTTGAGGCAGGCACAGGTCACTTGCTGGTTTTCATTTCTTTTTTTGTTGTATGATGGAGAGGCAACAAAATAAGTGTAGCAAGGGAGTGATTTGATCTGCAATTACATTTCTATTTCTGTGACAAGAATTCTAGTTTCTATAACACCAGGTTTTAGTTCTAGTTTCTATAATATTGCTTTAAAAAGAGTAAAAATTTAGAGTGAGCCAGCCACAAAAATAATATAATAACTGCTTATTATTAGAGCAGTACTATAATGTTTCTGGGAAAAAAAATTGTTTACAATTTTTTATTAGAAAAATAACATAAATCATTCAAAATGCCTCCTGTTTCTCAGTAATAACTTTGTCTATCATCTTGAGACGCCAGAAAATACCCTTAGACAACTGTGACAGAAGACAACAAACAGAATTTTTTTTTTTACTCAGAGAAGCTGCAGATAACACAGTGGTGCTTCTAAAAGATGTAATAGCCCAGGAGAAACTTAAACCTTGTTAGAAAATATTAAGCTGTCTGAAACAGAGAAGATAGAGACAGAAATCTCTGCTTTGAAAGATAATCAGCACTCTGATTACATATTTCCTACCCAAGGTCTGTGCTCCACTGTGAGTTGCAGCACAGCTCCTAGCATCATGTATCAGACAGCATGGCATTTGAAAGGTTGTGCAAATTCTGATTACTGAAGTGGTTAATTGGTCATAGAATCAGAATCATTAAGTTGGAAAGGAAGTTTAAGACCACTGAGTCCAATTAATAACCTAACTCTGTCAAGCCCACCACTAAACCATATCCACAAGTGCCGCATCTACACATCTCATTACCTCCTGGGATGGTGACTTCACCACTGTCCTGGGCAGCCTGTTCCAGTGCTTGACAACCCTCTCAGTGAAGAAATTTTTACTGATATCCAATCAAAACATTTCCCAACACAACCTCCTTTTCCTCTTGTTCTGTCCCTTATTACCTGGGAGTAGAGACCAACTCTCACCTGGCCTTTCAGGTAGTTGTAGGTGTTGGTCCCCACACAGGCTCCTTTTCTCCAGACTAAACAACCCTACCTCCCTCAGATTTTCCTCGTAAAACTTGTGCTCCAGATCCTTTACCAGCTTCATTGCCCTTCTTTGGACACATTCTACGATGGTATGAATGTACTTGAAAAACAGCATAGTCAGAAAACAATTCTGTCTAGTCCTTCTACAGTTTCTGCAATACAAAGAAAGCCTTCAGATTCTGGTTACTTACAATTCCTCTTGCTTCTTCATCTGTGTCCATTTTAGTATTCTATAACCTTTCCCTTTAGTTCTTTTTCTCCCTTGACTTAAGCTCAGGCTTTGAATTTTAGCCTGTATCTCTGCAGTGCGGCATGTAAGACTTCATGGTTTGAATTCCTGCTTATGTCCAGGCATATCAGTCTGCATCTTGATCTGCTTTAGTTTATCATCTCCTATGCATGCTGAGTCTCTGCTGGGAGAAAAATCTTTCTGCCTGTATACAGCAGTTAAAATTAAGGTGTTCAAGTAAAGACTACTGTATCTTAAGACAGATTTGAGGCTTTTTTTCCATACAGGATTCCTGTCCTTTTGGTTCAGGGAAATAACTCACCTCTTCATCCTTCTCCCTTCACCAGATGTGCTAGAAATAGTTGTGAAGAGGCAGGGTCAGGGAAGAATCTATTACAATCCAAAAAGCAGATTCAGTTTTCTACTGAAAAATGGGCAAACATTACATATATTTCCTTAGATGCTTTTAGGATGTTGAGAGGAAAAATTATTTACATATTAAGAAGTACATGAAGGAAGAATGAGGCACAAAAATTACCTATCTTGGTCTTTGAAGTTAAGACTTTGTTGCATTTAATGGCATATTGGATATATTACACAAAGTTGTCCCACTCCCACCAGTAAAAACATCCCACAGCCTGTAAAAACACATTCTGCGTTGTACTAACTTTCAGTTTTCCACAAGTTGCATTAGGAAGACAAGACTGCCTTTCCAAACAGTCAGTCTGTACTGGCAGTGTTGCAGTACTGCATTTTTAGGCAAACCACCAGTGATAAGCCTCAAAGATGCATTGCCTAAGAAAGCTCCTCCTGAGCCTGTTCACTGAGAGATTTGAGTAAATACAGCACAGCCATACTGCACACACCATATCCAGGGATTTTCAGGCTGGGGCAGCCTTATTCACTAAACAACTATACTGTGGTGCAACAGAGCGTGCATGAACCAGCTGAGACTTGAAACTACCTTCTACATGTATTTGCAATATTTCCTACACTGAACTAGAGGTTTTTTTCCCTCTCTTTGAGAACCCTTTTTCTGTGGGGGAAAAGTCTTGGATGCAAACAGTCCTGCTTTCCAGGGTATGCACTACTAAGCTGATGTGTTTGAAGGAGTCTAACAGCTGTTTTAATGGGATCATGTCTCTTTTTGTAGTCTCTAGGAGAATGATGTAAGCAGTAGCTGATTACCCAAAGCAAGACAGTTTTTTCTGACATGTCTTGCTTGGGGTCCATCAGGGAAAGTGCCCCTCATGGGGTGGTCTCTGGTGGGACAACACCAACCCTGAGGCTCTGCTGTGAGACCAGACTGTGCTCAAAACACAAATATACAGACCTAGACAACATCACTAAGGCACTCAGATGTCAGTACATGCTTGTTTTAGGAACCAGGAAAACCTTGGCTGCATGATTTCTTTTGGGGGAATTTAGCTGTTGCATTGCTATTATACATAAGTCATCTTCATCAATCTTTCTTAGTTCAGGATATTCTCAAAGACATGGGGCAACTTTCTAGACATTGTTTTCTTCCACCAAATCTGTAGAAATTTGTAAATTAAACTGGTTAACACCAACTATTAGTCACCAGTGCTGTATGACATTGTTTTTTACTGTTTTTTACTGTATGCTGTAAAGCCAATGAAATAAACATGAGCATTCTAATCACTTTTACGACATTTATCAAATCTCTCCAGTAAAGCCTTCCACATGTTGCCTGGGATTGTTTGGTGCTTGCTTATGAGAGCCTGGACAGCAGTCTTTGTCTGAAAAGAGAAGAGAAATTTGTCTTTGCAGACCTATTTTATGCATGGAAGAACAGTACAATCACTAACTTCTCATAGGGTCAAGAGGGAAAATTCACACATAGCTCTACTGTAAAAAAAATTTGTGTTTTATATTAACTAGCTATCCTAACGACACATTTCTTGGAAAAGAAAAGAACAAAAACAAAGACTGCAGTTTAGGTAGGCTCAAATTATTGAGATTTATCAAATGGAGTCATTACTTAGTCAAAGTAGCCTTTAACATATGCAAACCTTAAGTTTCTGCCATCTCCCATCCCTGAAAATTTTCATCACAAAATGATGGATAAAGCCTGACTCACCTCATCTGATCTTATAGCTGACCTATCTTGGACTAGGGCTTTGCAGTAGGAACCTCTGTTTGTCCTTCCCAACATGAATTCTCCCATAATTTTATCATATACAGCATGCACATAATAAGAAAATTCATAACACTCTTTACATGAGATTCAAATGCAAGTTTAGGAAGAGAATGAATACAATATTCTATATTTATAAAAGAAATAAGAAATTATTTCCTTTTGGTTTCCTTTGTTTATTTAAATTTTAAATAAGGGTAGCTACATACTCCACAGATCTACCCCAGAGTTATAGTAGAATATCACTGTGAGTATAAGAAAAGAGTAGTCAAACCTTTTTCTGACAGATTCATGTCCTAACTCCTTTGCAGGGCAGGATCAGACAGAGGTCAGCCAGGTCACTGCTCACCTCAAACCTCATTTAAGTTGCCTTTTTTTTTAAGTAATGTCAGCCACAGAAGACCTAACTGTACTCCCAGCAAAGTGGGTGGAGGTCAAAGGGGGCGATCAAAGGCTTGCCTTAGTAAGGTAAATCAGTATCATAGGAAATTTCAGCTTCACTTTTGCAAGTACACAAAGTACAAGAAAACTAATAACCATAGGGGCAGTCATATTGCTTCCAATCTCCTAAAGGTGCTAAGACCAAACTCTACAGCTTGCTGGGGCTGTTCCCTTGTAACAGACGAAACCTGTCTTTCTGGTTTCACTTTTGTGAAACTCAGAACAACCTGCAGTAGACCCTTTAAAAAGGAAAAAAGAAAACAAAAGAAGAAAAGCTAGCATTGTTGCATCTTTTGGGGGCTAGCAAGGTGGTTTTTAGTAAGTGATTTCTGACAGTTTATTTGTTCATGTATTTCTAGGTTGTAGCAGATTTTTTTTTTCATAAAATCCTCCTTTCATCTTCCCTGAAAAATTTTAAAGCAGTATTTTCAGTTTAGCTTAACATTTGGCAAAATGCTTAAACTCTATATTTATAAACACTTCATGCTCCTGGGCATCACTAATTTCACCAAACTGTAGGTACTCTAAATATTTTTATATTTTGGATGCAACTTTTTAACATTTTCATTTTGACCATGAGACTGAAGCTCTTGAAGAACTTTGCTTCTAGAGCCCTATCCTATTCGCTGAAGATTCTCAAAGTTATTTGTTGTTTATGAAATTTATTTTCATAATTACTGAAAACTGCATTTAAAACATAATTTTTGTCATTTCAGTTATCATAATTATTATCAAAGTTATCAAAGGCATGAGAGAAACAAAGTGAACATAACAAGAAGACAGAGGTCATACATTTTGAAAGGATGAGGGCATCCCAATCAACTGTTACTATGTCAATATTTGCTGGTAGGCATTTGTACATTAAATAATCCCAAACCTTAATTGCCCATAGCTTTAAGAAGCTAGTAAAAGTGCATTTGTCTTTATTCAAGCATGCAAAAAACTGGTTTCAAGTGCACCTATAGTAGATGGGAAAGTATGTAGTTCAATATTGCAAGGAGAGAACTTACCTTTTCAACTAATTCCTCTGTAGTTATATTCGGATCGTAAGGGATTGGCTTCCCAATGTACGTGCGGAATTTAACTGGAAGTCCTCCGTATGGAGGAGTAAAAGGCAATCGAGTGCTTTCATATAACTGTCTAAAAAATCCTGAAATGGTTTATGGGAGGAAAAAGTGAGATTATAGTCACAAAAACCACAATCCAAACATGAAATCTGATTAATGTAGAAGACTTCTTAAAAATGCGTGCTTTATTTGACAGTCAGGAAATTGTTGCAGGATTGAGGCAACTGTCCACCAAAACAAAGCTCGATAGACTTAATAGGCCAGAGAAATAAGACTTCATTAAAGAACCAAATCACACACAACCAGTTACACCCAAGCTATTTCCAAATTTGAGCTACCTCTGACCCACAGCAATTGTGAGAGAATCCAAAGTAAGCAAAAGTCTGAAAGGCAAAGTCTAAGATACAAGTAAGAGAAATCTGAGAGAAAAGAGACAAAACATTCCAAATACATAAAATATATTTTTAAGTTCTTACTTCTTTCTTTAAACATCCTATAGCCTTCACGGACATTTTGAGTATACATTGGAATGATGGGCTAAGTACAAAAAGAAGCCAAAATAAAAAGGTGGAAATGTTATACCAGGTTTGAATTTCTGTTTTTAGTGGCTGTTAATATAGCTAAGAAAATCACTCAAATACAGAGGGTAATTATCAGTCAGTAAGTAAAGTAAACAAGGAATCTTGATATAAAACCACCAGAATAGGAATAAAATCCTATTTTTCAGCTCCCACAAACACCTGTTTTAAAGTCGCTATCGGTAAATAAAATGACTGACATTGTACTAGGTTTTACATAACTTCTGCATTATGTATTTGCTGCAATATCACTGACTGGAACAGAAAACGAATTTCCATAGTTTCTCTGTCTAAGGCTTTCATCATGAGTGGTGAATAGGAAAGTATTCAGTTTGTGAAGTCTTGTAGAAAGCAAACAGACATTCACGATTGGCTCATCTCATCTGCTTCTCAAGTAGGGTCTTACTGAAGCAGTAATGCTTGGATAAAACTTCACTGGAAAAGGCTTCTGCAGATCCTTGAGACAAAAAAAAAGGCCATTATGTGTCCTCACTGACCAGGACCACACACCTTCTGGAGGGTGGACCCTTAGCCACTTACAGAACAAGTTCACTTCATCATTGTGATGGAAAAGAAACACGCTTGAGATACTTGCACTTGAATCAGTCATGGCTCACAGCCTGAAGTAAGATTTCATAATTTGTAGACAAACTGACAGTAGTTATATCCCTATATGCAAAGATTTCTTTTCTCCTCTAGTGTCCCTCTTCCTTTTTCTGAAGGTCTAATTTGAACAGGTTGTTGGAACAACTTGTCCAGAAGGCAGTGCAAGAAGACTTTTGTACTGTTAAGAATCATTACCATTGAACTGAAACTGCAAGATGAGAAAAAAATAAGCAAGAAAAAGACCTAACTGGACCCTACCAAATAACTAATAGTGATAGAAAGCATTAAAAGGAAAAAAAACCTGAGCGAGAACAAAAGCATCAAGCATGCATAAAGTTATAATAGTAAACTTTTCACAATGTGAAATTAAGGGAAATTGTTAGAAATAAACTCTTAAAAAAGTAATCAGTGATGTCTTTTAAAAACATTTAAGTACTGGACACTAAAAAAACCACACTTTGTTTCAGCTATTAATTGAATACTGTACATCTAAGATGTAAAATGTTTGAAACCTATCTGTCACACAGACAAAACACCTTAAATATTAGGAATAGTACAAGAGAAACATATGGTGGGCTATAAAGAAATCTGGCACCTACAGAATTTATTCTCATACAATTATCAGCCATTGAGGTGCAGGGTAGGCAGCAACGTTCAGTCCCTAAGATGGAAAACACAGGTATACACAGAAAATCTTGCATTTGTAAAGCAGCAGAACCAGATCTGCAATAACCCACACATTTATATTTGCAGTGCTGGAACTGACCTGGATCACACCCAGCCAGCTTGAAGGTCACAGAATTACAGGATAGCTGAGGCTGGGAGAGACCTCTGGAGATCATGTACTCCAAATCCCTTGCCCATACAAGAGAATTTTATAAATCATAGTTCCTGTTTATTTTTCACCTAATTCAGCTGGAAGGAATTTTTTGGCACAGATTAAATTCAGGGATCTTCAGAAATGACGATCCCTCCGCGTTAGCCTGTCAAAACCAAGCCATAGACAGAGAGTATTTCTGAAGGTCATGGAAGAATTTGGCTGAGACAAATATGTCCCAGAGGTACACTGAGTGATAACATTAAATAGTAATACTCTGACTCCTGTTAAGCAGAGTCGGTATATAAAATTAAATGTGGAAACTTTACAGGTCAGGGGTGAGGCTGAAACCACCTTCCTTGTTTGCTTTTCTTCAACTTTTTCAGTGGAAGAACCATTGAATTTCTGTAATATTATGTGATGGATGGGAATGTCTATTCATATATAAAGTAGGTTTTGTCTTGAAATCCCCATTCAAGTAATCTGTGACAGGTTATTAACTGCCATGCAGTCATTTTGATAAAGTGTGTGTAGTTCTTTGGTTGATGGCTACACAGTATGTAGAGAAACTTCTAAAATACCCTTAGAATTCTATCTTGTTTTTATTCATGATATCTGAGTAACTATTAGCAAATTTATATTAATTGCTACATAATAGAACAAGTTCTGACATCTGGATGAGTCTATCCCCAGTTTATTTGGTTTTTGTGGCCAAATTTTGATGGAGGCGGAGCTACAGGGGTGGCTTCTGTGAGAAGCTGCCAGACGCTTTCCCCATGTCTGGCAGAGCCAGTGCCAGCCAGCTCCAGGGCAGACGAGCTGCGTGCCAAGGCCAAGCCCATCAGGAATGGTCATAACACCACTGTGATAACATTTTTAAGAAGGAAAAAAAAAAATATCGTGCATATGTAATTGCGGAAAGAGAAGAACAGATTGAGAAAACATGAGAGGAACAGCCCTGCAGACACCAAGGTCAGTGCAGAAGGAGGGGGAGAAAGTGCTCCAGAGCAGAGATTCCCCTGCAGCCCGTGGTGAGGCAGCTGTGCCCCTGCAGCCCATGGAGGACCACAGCAATGCAAAGATCCACCTGCAGCCCATGGAGGATGCCCACACCAGAGCATGGATGCCTGAAACAGGGCTGTGTAGCTGTAGGAAACCAGTGCTAGGGCAGGCTCCTGGCAAGGGTCTGCAGACCCATGGAGAGAGAAGCCCATGCTGAGCAGGTTTCTTGGAAGGACTTGTGACCCTAAGGGGGACCTTCGCTGGAGCAGAGATTGTATCAGAAAACCAGTCTCCCACATAGNGAGCTGCGTGCCAAGGCCAAGCCCATCAGGAATGGTCATAACACCACTGTGATAACATTTTTAAGAAGGAAAAAAAAATATTGTGCATATGTAATTGCGGACAGAGAAGAACAGATTGAGAAAACATGAGAGGAACAGCCCTGCAGACACCAAGGTCACTGCAGAAGGAGGGGGAGGAGGTGCTCCAGAGCAGAGATTCCCCTGCAGCCCGTGGTGAGGCAGCTGTGCCCCTGCAGCCCATGGAGGACCACAGCAATGCAAAGATCCACCTGCAGCCCATGGAGGATCCCCACATCAGAGCATGTATGCCTGAAAGAGGGCTGTGTAGCTGTAGGAAACCAGTGCTAGAGCAGGCTCCTGGCAGGGGTCTGCAGACCCATGGAGAGAGAAGCCCATGCTGGAGCAGGTTTCCTGGAAGGACTTGTGACCCTAAGGGGGACCTTCGCTGGAGCAGAGATTGTATCAGAAAACCAGTCTCCCACATAGATTTAGATATAAGAAGTCAGAGCTAGTGGTAGAAGGTTTTATTTGTAGATCATCATCCATATGGAAACTAACTGAAACCTTGGCTGTGAGTACATTGGTGGAGTGCAAATCAAGAGAAGCACATGACTAGAGGATTCTGAGAATCTGATATCCACACTGAACACATTTCAGTGGTCTGTTTTTATGTAGAACTAATTCTTGTTTGGCACCATTGACTGAATGACCATTTGACACTGAAGAATATTAGGTTTCAATTTTGGTTTAGTTTCAGCCAGAAGGAATGCAGCTCCAGTGCTCTAACATGTTCCATGATGTGAATGAAATCATGGTGAGGGAAATGCAAAAACTGCTTCAAAACTGCACACATGATTCAAACTCAGACACTGATGTAGACACATCTTGAGTTAGTTGATGCAATCTTTCACAAACATGAAGAAAAGTAAAGATAAGGACAAAACCCCAGACCCTCCCAGAATAAATGAGAAGAAAGATAAGGATAATCCAATAAAGAAACATAAAAAAGTTACTGGCAATGTGCAAGTAAGATAAAGATGTATGTCTATAAGGATAAGGAAAAAAGAATGAAACCTTAGGGCAGTATGGAAAAGTACCACAGTGCAGATTCCTGAAATACAGTCAAGATGAAACACTGGATGCCTGCATGATGGAACTGTAAACATGGAACCCAGAGATGATGCTTTGAAACAGTCAAGTTTGACAGTTCCACAAAACTCTTGCTCCTTGTGAATGAATGTGCTTGAGGAAAGTGATGGGAAAAGGAAATGAAATCTTTATTTCCCAACCATTTCTCCTGGAAGATTTCCCAACAAATGCTCCTAAGGTGCATTTTATAATGAAGCAGATATGCAGAAAGCATGAACTGGGATTGGTAACATATGGCACTCACCACTTTTGCTTCTAAAGCAACCTGAGCAAAGCCTTTTCGGTTTCCCCACATGAGCTGGTAGCTTTCGTCACTGAACAGCGCTTCTCGAACTCCACCTGGTGAGATGGACACCAAGTATCCATTCTTCAGTGCAACAAGGCACTCCTCCCTGGTACCTGGTATAACACCCGTCACAGCCAACAATAATTTAAGTCCTGAAATAAATAAGTAGCGAATGTACATTTAATATAACAATGTATCTCCCAAATACTGTTTGCATGTAGGAGCCAGATTACAGCTAAATTAAAATCTAGGTGCTATATATTTAGGCTAAGACAAATTTTTATGAAGGAAGTAAGACACCTACAGAGTAAATGCTGGCACAATGACAAATACCTGACAATATTTTTGCCCAAATATTATGAAGATGGACCATCTTGTCAGCAACATTTCAATTAAAAAATTCTTTCACATGCTATCGTCCATAATTATCAACCAAATTATGGCAACAGAACTTGTGGGTCATAGCTAGCAATCTGAAAATAAGCATCTATTCCTCTCTCCTTCTTTTTACATATTTTAATACCAAAAAAAGGAATCAGTACAATAAAGATTACTACAAAAAGAAATACCTGACAAGCAGCTATTTTTGGTCTTCTTTTAAAATGTGATGTTTAACATTTTAAACACTGAGGTTTTGAGCTGTTTAATTGAGTATTTTGTGGTTCAATTGCAAACTATGTGGATCAAATTGAACTGCTGTAAGACTCTCAAGATGAATGAATGACAGAAGCGACCAGGGCAATTTCAGTGCCACATGAATGAATCATGAATGAATTCACCACAGTGAATCTCCTTCCCCTGTTTCCATGATGGATTTCTCTAAAAGACAGATAGAGAACCATAGAAGTACTCTATGTTTTCTAATATTATCTTCATATTTTAAATATATCGCTTTGGAACTCTGATAGAAAACATTTCCACAATCTTCAAATTCCCTATTCAAACGGCATAGTTTGAAATTTTTAATATTAATAAATGGAAACACCAATTCTGGACTGACAGAAGTCTGAAACAAAAACTTTGGAAGACAGTGGATAACACAGTGCTGAATCCTGTAATTTAATTGCATTTAATCTTATCCAAGGTATCATGCTTGATAGATCTTTCTGATAAAGACAGATGTTGACTTTGTTTAATCCCTTTGTGAACTCAAGACACATTTCAGTTTTATCCTAAAGTCAGGAATGCCATATCATTATTATGCAAAGAGGTTCTTCATTTGCTTAGCTTTAAAACTTTTGAGACTTATAATGTATCACATGAAAATATTATCACTTCTTATTCCCCTTTTCCAGGTCTCACAGAATTTTTTATCCCTCAGTCATGCAAGGCTTCGGTCTGATACCCGAGCTCTTCAAAGGAAGCCATGCCACACCTCTGAATCATCCTTGTCTTTTTTTGTAACTTTATTACTTAGAAGCTATTCTGAGATGGAGAGAATTATTAATTCACAAGTAGAATTCTCCTATAACTGTAATTAATCCTGTAAATAAACAGAACTGAGGTCCAGCATATGCTCATGAGCATTCTTTAAAAAAAACAATCTGTGAAGTGTAACATTTCTTTGCAAAAAGTAAACAAAGTAGAGCAAAAGAGGGTTAGGGAGGAATTTCTCTTTTAGCCACATCTTCTACTAATGCAACGGGGAGGTTTAATTTCAATTATTTGTAGTCTTTCTTACCAGATGTCTTTTTATAGCCTTTTTGAAGGCTGACACAGCATTTGCCACCTTTTGTTGCTCTAGCATGAACATAACACGATCAATATGTTATGTACTCACCAGTTGTCCAGGAACTGCACAGCTGAGTGTTGCTTAGTCCTAACAAATATGTATTTTATATTTGTAATAAAAAAATCTGTGCTAGGGACACTTCAATTTGAACAGTACCCTTTTATTTATCCCTTAAAAAAGGAATCTCCTTTGCAACATTTTGCTAAACTTTCTCTTTTTTTCAGGGTTCTCTTAAAAGCCAGTCATCTTTTGATGACTTCTTACTTTTGATGTGGTCAGTACTACAGAGTATTTACTAAGTATGCCTTAAGAAAATTGTCATCTTTCTAGGAGTGCCTGAATATGGTTTTAGCATCAAATTTACTTGAGTTTATAATACTTGTTTTCAGGAAAACTTTGTTTTCCAAAGAGTGTCCTTCTACTTCTAAATAGCTTTCTCTATCCTCTATATTAAAACAGCTTTCAATATTAGTAGTGTAAAGGTGTCTTTAAATAATTCCCTGCTATTCCTTCTGGACATTCTTCTTTATGCTTTGTTTTTCTAAAATAGAATTATCTTTGCTTCTCTGTATCTTCTCCTGACCAGTCAGCACTGGGTCAATAGTAGAGTCCTATTCAGCATTTTGTACTGAGGGATGACATTTCATCCCAAAAGGATTATATGTCTATTTGTTGGCTTTGGAGGGTTTACCAATGTTTGCACTGAAAAGACAGGATATGCTACCCTGTTTGTCCTGTTACATCTACCAATTTTTAGTTTAAAAATCTAAAAGTGGTCTTTTAGTTACAAAGCTCTCTTTCAAACATAGTAAACATAGAGTTCACCAAAACCAGGACAGTTTAGGTGAATCCAGGAAGCTTAAATACAAGAGGACAAGTTCTTACCTGGTAAACGAAACACAAAATTATCAGCTACTGACAGGCAAAGTCTTTTCTTCCACAGAAACAGCCTAGACAAAAAGTAAAGGTAGTCTATAGGAATAGCTCCATGGTAATACACAAGAATTCCTGGTCCTTCTGGGAGGTTTTCCACACCATGAAGCTCATAACCTGTTTGGGATGGAAAGCAATACACTGACAATGATATCTGTAAATGATCTGGCAGTTTAAAGAAAACTTTTTACTGTCCTTTGTTAAATGACCTTCAGAGACTTGTGAAAGCCTCTGTAGTAACTTTCAAAATAATTAAGGTCTGGGTGGAACTTTTGGTCAATAGCACAGAAAAGGTCCCTCAAACACCACAGCATATCATTAGACTGATTCGTTGGTCAGTTTAATCATGAGGTCAGATCTGTACCTCACATTTTGCCCAGTGAGGGAAGTAAAGTATTTATTTCCCATTAGGAACTTTTTGTAAATGGTACAATAATAATATTAAAAAAAACCAAACAAACCAGTAACTAGTGTGAAAATGCTTCATTTTCAGAAATAGAGGCAAACAGTCTGGATACTTTCCTGAAATCTGTATGAATCTCCATTCTGTGTCAATGAGAATGAAGGGTTTGGGATTTTCTATACTAAAGTGTTCCTCTTTTAGAGAAGGTGAGATGCCTAAATTGAAACCATAATCTGTAAGAATCCCAAAAGAGGATCTCTCCACAAGAGTTAAGTGTATTCACAGTGGGAGGGAATTTCCTCACAGGTATGCAGTTCTATGAATCCTTGTTATGACCCTTTCTACATTTGGTTTGTTTCAGGTGGAGCCAGACTAGAAGACTAGTTTATACAATGACTTGTGAAAGACCCAGCTTTTGCCAACTAAGAGCTCTGTTCCACCTTGTCCGCCTTCGTTTCCGTCCCTGCTACAACTCCTGCCATGAGCCATTTGGATGGGATTAGAGTAGGCAGAGTTCTAGGAGGATGTGGAGAAAGTTTTATACTGCAAGACGTTCAAAGAAGCCATGCAAATGTATAATAAATGTAACTTATTTGCATCCATTTGGAAGAAAAAAAATAAAATTAAAACTTCTGTGTATTTACCACTTACTGTAATTCAAAGCTTCAGACAAGTCATGTCGTACTTACCATGCCATATTCTTGCATATAAATCCCAAAATCTTGCTATTGTTTTTCTTACACTATTCCAAACATCACTCAAGGGATCTGCTTTTAACTCATTGTTCCTCTGATATATTAAAAACAAAATATTAGTAAGGTAAATTAAAAAGACAATTGTTAAAGGAACTATAAAAAAAACTAATATTCCACTAATTGCCAGTGAGCCAATGATCACATGAAAAAGGTATTTCTTCAGGAACTCTGCAACAGTCCATTCTTCCAGTGCATAGAAAAGGCAGCTGAGGTTGGTCATTGGTATCTGTCCTGAAGCACAGGATTCTTTTCTACCTATCATGTCCTGCATGGTGAAAAAAGAAAGAAAAAACAAACAAACAAACCAGCTGTAGTTTCTCAATTTAGGAAAAAAGGTTTCTGTAAATACACTTGATACTTATTTTGGTATAGCACAGGTTCAAACATTTTGTGTCTCTCTGTTATGATAAGATAGCTGCTGGCTAGGAGATTATCCATGTGTTTATGGAATAGGGGCTGAAACAAGAAGGACTGGAGTTCAACAAAGCCTCAGGATCCCTGCAACGTGGCTGATCAGATGATTTCTCTCACAAGAGAGTAAGTGGATAGTATTTTTAGCAGCATTAGCCAAGAGAGGTGTGGGCTCTCCCTGTCCTCGGCAGAAAGCCCAGGGCTTCTTCTCCCCCTCACTCTGGCAGCAAGGGGATGAGACAGTGGAGTGAGCAGCTGAAGGGCCAGTGAGCAAAAGCAAGACAGTCATGGCTTTTTCACAAGGCCTGGGGCTGTCTGGGACAGCACTTGGTACGGCTGTTAGCGCTGGAAAAAGCAGCTTTTTACACCCCATCCATACAACACACCTTTTCTTCAGATCTTCCAGCCCTAGCAAAGGCCAGGAGAGCTCCATGGCCCTACTGATATGTTTTCCACATGCAATTCCCTAGTTAGTCCGTTCCTACAGCTGACCCTGCCTGCCTGACAGCAGGTAGTGGTTACACTGGAATGCAAGAGCACTCCAGCATTGCTGGCTGCTTTTAAGATTCTTGAGCATTAGCCAGAGATTTAAACATTGTGATCCAGCTCAGTAATCCATAACTGAATACAGATTTTCTTTGCCTCAATCAGGTTGCAACTTGTTTAACGAGTGGATTTTTCCGCTCCAGCACCAGAACAAGTACCTACAAGAAACAAATCTAAGTGCCAAAGTCAGTGCCAGGATCATAAAACACAGCAAGCTCAGACTGCTCCGACTTTACGTCTTCAGCTATGTACTTATAGGAGCAAAGCTGCTGTACACTTCTGTTTTCCTTATTTGAAGCTTTGGGTAGAATATAGGGGTGGACTGGGGTAAAGCACAGCTCCCTTCAGAATTATGGATGACAAGGAGTACAGCAAACAGCAAGAGTGGGCAAGCCCTGCAGAATGAATAGCTGCAGTAGCAATAATTTTGGTCTCACACACGCCAGTGAAATCTGTCCTTATCTCAAACCCTTTGAACTCCACATTGGCCACCAAAAAAGGGCCACTTGGTTTAACCCCAGTAGGCAGCTGAGCACCACACAGCCTCTCACTCACTCCCCACTGCAGTGAGATGGGTGAGAGAATCAGGAGATTAAATGTGCAAAAACCCTTGGTTTGAGACAACAAAGGCAGCTTCATCAGTAGAGCACAAGCCGGAAGGATAGTAAACAAAAAGGAAGCAAGCACTGTGTTAAATGATGCTCAACATGGTACAAACAAATGAAATCAGTATGACAAAAAGTAACAAGAATTTATATACAATTGTTTATATCCTGATGACTGGTGCCTCACTAAGATATAGGAAGATCTGGACATTTTCACTGAAAAGAGATTTTATCAATAATATGAAAGAAAAAAAGGAATAGTCTGCATGATTCAGATATTAAAATATCTGTTTAAATAGTGTTTAAGAAGGACAAAACTGATGGTGCAGTGCTACTATGTAGTAAGTTATTGTTTATAAAGTTCTGATAGGAGCAAGGACTATAAATCCTCAATGTGTGCAAAGCATGCTGTGCTGACAGAGCCCAGGAGAAGGCTGCAATAAGGGGGCTTGCCTCAGGCTACTGAATCAGAAATACTAAGCAGTACTTGGAATAACTTGCTCAGGCTGCAACATAGGGTGAAAGAAGTGAATGGATTTTGTGTTGTTTTGGGGGGTTCAGACCTGGAACACAGACTACTACAGCCAGTAGCAAAAGTGTCTTAAAATCACAGATAAAATGTCCATATCCATAGCAAGTGCATCAGTAATAACCCCTATATGATATGGGGATTAATTAAGATACACAGATCACTGATGAACAAGAGATCATATAATCTACCAACAAGATTAAAGATGATTCCAAAGTCCCCAAGCACAAGTACTTGCAGACTCAACAGCCAGATAAACTTCTGGCAAGATAACTGAAAAGCTGGTAACTTATGCCACTCATTCTAATTTTGTAGGAAACAGACCTTGTAAACAAATTCACCTCCATTCTTTGAAGAAATTAGAGGTTTAATAGCGTGTACAGGTTTCATGTACATATAGTTTTAACAGGAGCTTCTTAAAGAGTCACTTCAAGCCACACATGAGCTGCTACTTGAAAGTCATCCTTCCACCAACCCTTCACTCTATGTTCTTACCCCCAGCCTGATCTCCCACAGGATCTCCTGGCTCCCTGCTAAAGGGATGCCAGTGAAAATGCTGGCACAAGCGAAATCGCTCTTAGGAACAGCCCAAACTTGGCATAGGGGTATTATGAAAGTATATTACCAATGCCACTTGATATTTTTATTAAAAAATAAATAACTTTTAAATGGAGCACATATGCAATGAATGGTGTCATTGACTAGCATGATGACAAAATATCCATCAGTGGTGGAATCTCTACTAAATGAGGACTGAATCCATGTGCTACATTATTCAGCATTTTCAGAATTTTCTTCTAATATTAATAGGATGTTTACATTGGTCAGTTTTAAAAATGTAACATTCCACTGATTCCTCTTCCTCCAACCATATTTTTATGTAGCAGAAAATTACTTGCTGGCTAGAAAACCACTACCCTTAACTTTGTTAGCTCACAGACTACAGTATAAATTAACATCTTGACTTACTAATTTCTGATTTAAGTTCAATATAGACACCGGAAAAAAAGCTTTAGAAAGAAAGTAAAATGCACCAATGTGCAAAATCGTATTTTTTTAAAATGTACAAAACAGATTTAACAGCACAGATTTGACTAAAGACATCTGAAAGCAGTTGTGTAGACACAGATTGAGTTCACCTTCTGCCAGTCAGCTGGATGAGTTGGATAGAAGCTTATTCAACATCATTCCAGCTGAATCCAAGGGTAGAAATAGAATAAATGATTGACTGATTGAGGAAAAACTAGAAGCAGCATGGCTTTTTCTGGAAATTGGGTACTCAATCTTGTTTCAATTTCTGCTCTCACAGTTCAATTGCACACTACCTCAAATATTTCATAAGAAAAGAATGAATTCCAGTCACTGAAACCCAGATGCTGG
Source organism: Illadopsis cleaveri (assembly GCA_013399915.1). Taxonomy (NCBI): domain Eukaryota; kingdom Metazoa; phylum Chordata; class Aves; order Passeriformes; family Timaliidae; genus Illadopsis; species Illadopsis cleaveri. Next base: position 522,562 of record VXBB01015062.1, read on the forward strand.
TATTTGGACTATATGATGCAAGTCCAACATGGTAAATGCATCCCTCTACTGTCAGTATAACATCAAAGGGCTACAACAGGACATGACTCCAATTTTGCCATGTTCTACTGGCTACGTCTCACCAGTCCCCTGCTGAAACCACAAATACAATTTTGAAGCATTCTTTCTAACACCATATATGAAATTATTACAACTATATGAGTGCCTATTGCAAGTCTGTTACTAACAACCTCCTTGATTATGCACTAGGAGACAATGCAGGAGTGTTACCACAAAGTAAACACATTTACTTATAATGCCTGTGGTTTGCCCCAAACGTCAAATTTAAGAGAAAAATTTCTCTCTTCTGCTTTTATCAAATCTGAGCCAGGAGCAGCTCCAATGTACTTCAATATTGAATATCCTCTAAAAGGTTAAGAAGTGGGTATAGTGTTGTATTATTTAACAAAAAACCCCAAACAAACATTTTTAAAAATTGTCTATATTTTTCTCATCTTATCTAGTGATGGACTTGAAGCTATTATTGTGAGCAATTTCATTGCTCTTATAGAGAACATGTGTGTTGACATGCAAGGTATTTGTTTGGGCTCCACCTATAAAGCATATCAAATTCCAGAGTAATCACTTTATCTACAATGTTAATATTACAGGTGATGTCAGAGAAAGACAGAACTACTGTCTCCCTACTTAGAGATGAGTTCCCCTTTCAACAAAATCTCCCGTAGTACAAGTCATTCAGATCCTAAGGTCTTGCTGAAGCATCATTTGCTGATAAGGATAATCCTACCAACACTGTAATCCCAGGGAAGAACAAAGCTGTCACAAGAGACATTACATTAAAACCCTGTAGCTGGCTTTCAGTGATGACTGAAGAGTCATAATCTTGGTCCTGCTGCTCACTAGTTTGCTCTTGGCACTAAGTTTAGCAGAGCATAGTGAGAAGATGCTTTACACAGAAACAAGTGTAAAGTAACTGCAGACTCTTGGAGAGAGAATCTTTTGACACTTGCTTTCTTGTGGCAGGCTCCTACTCTTTGCTCGAACTCGATTGTTCTGTTTCATGAGAGGAGTTATCTAAATGTTACAATTCTGCCTCTTGCTTTTCAATATAAATGAAATTTCAGTTTTATATTTCCTGGACGTTTTGTGGCAGTTCCATGGAAAAAACTCTCTTGCTAGTCTCACCCTGCCACCACCCACTTTATTTATCTCCATAAATCCACCCATCTTGTACTCTCCTGTGTTTGTAGAGCTTCCCCCACTTTCAGCACATCCATCCCAAAAATGGTCTGTCCCCTCCAGATGGAAACTATCAGCAATTACAGTGCTCAGTTCCCCAGGTTTTTGCAGCCATTCTACCTTTTTCACACACTGAGGATACTAAACCCAGAACACTGTTTCTCATTTACAGCCTCAGCAAATATGAATAACTGAATTCCCACTTGGTTTGGTTGAGCATATTGATATTAGGCATTACCCCTAGCTGAGCATCCTCACTCAGCTTCGTTGCCAGAAATGTGGCAGGTAAGAGGTGGAAGAATAATAAAATTATAGAATGGTTTGGGTTGGGAAGGGACTTTAAAAAGCATCTGGTTCCAACCTCCCCTGCCATGGATAGTGACATCTTCTACTAGCCCAGGGTGCTCAGAGCCCAATACAACCTGACCTTCAACATTGCCAATGATGGGGCATCCACAAGTGCTCTGAGCAACCTGGTCCAGTGTCTTATCGTTCTTATGGTAAATCTCTTCTGGATATTTAATCTAAACTGCCCTCTTTCAGTTCAAAGCCATTCCCTCTTGTCCTGCTTGTTACATGCCTGTGTAAAAAGTCCCTCTCCAGCCCTCTTGTAGGTCCTTTTCACACCCTAAAAGGCTGAAATGAGATCTCCCTGGGGCTTTCTCTTCATCAGGCTGAACAATCTCAACCTGTCTTTGCAAGAGAGTCCTCTGATCATCTTTGTGATGCTTCCTTATACCTGTTTCAACAGGTCCATGTCTTTACTACGCTGAGAACTCCAGAGCTGGATCAGCACTCCAGATGATGGCTCACACCTGGAGCAGAGTAGAGGAGCAGAATGACCTCCCTCACCCTGCTGGCCACACTTATTGGGATCTAGCTCAGCATATGGTTGGCTTTCCTGACCTGTGAGTACACGTGGTCGAGTGTATGAAGAGAGTGTACAAGGAGCAGCATCTGGGTTCAGATCTGGCACCTGTCCTGCTCAGGCACAAATGAAATACAGCAAGTGCCCACCCCCTACATTTGTCTCTTTCCTTCACCTGGAAATGTCATGTAACATCTCCAAAAGTCAACACCCCGAAGACTCGGGAGATCCCTCGATGTCTGGCGCGAAGCGCCCCTAAGAGCAGATCGGATCGTTGCTAAAGCAGGGGAGGGCTGGAACGCGGCCGGACCTTTCCCCGGCGCCGGCTCCACTTGGGGCGACACAGCCTCCCCCCGCCGCCCTCCGTCCCGTCCCGTCCCGTCCCGGGACCCCGCCCCGCTTACCTGCCCGCGGCGGCGGCGCGGTCCTGGACCCCGCGGATCGCCCGTCCCGGGATAAGCGCTCCGCCACCCCCGCACCCGGGCCGTGGAGGCGGAGCTGCGCCTGGCAGACTCATGGGGCTCCGCGCCCAGATCTCCATGGAATTCTTCAATGATAAAAATCCCGGAACGGGCGCCGGGAGCCCCGCCTGGGCGCGCTGGGATGGAGGAGCCCCTTCCCATCGCAGGGGAACAGGGGACGCGCAGAGCCTTGTGCGCTCTTCCCGTCTTGGAAGAAAGAAGGCTCCCTGGGACGGGCTTCCAGTCAATTCATGTCTACGCTGATCAAGGAAACTTTCCGGCAGTGTCATTGACTGCTAAGTTGAGCAAATGCACTGGTTTTGCAAAGGAAGTAACCTCTTTAAAAAGGTGAAGAGACTTGGGTGTCACACAAACTTGGGATATAATTAAAGCAGAACGCAGATAGAACATGTTAATATGGCTAAATTCAGCAGAGGAAACCTGAAACGTAATAAACACCCTTATGTTGTACTGTTGTTCACCCTCTTCCTTATATGATGGAGGTCTTATTTAGACTGATACAACCACTAATAGGTATCAATTTTGAAGTTCAGGAAATGGTTAATCCAACCTGTTTAAGGCAGGTGATTGAATTTCATTGATTTGATTTGATGCCGAACAAGAAATTGGCTCCCATGAAGTAAAATGCATGATTGCAGTACACTGCTTCCCACACACATCCAGTGCTGGAGCTGTGGTCCAGGGGAAGGGGACACAAACCTGCAAAAAAAGCATCCACCATTGATGCTTTTCTGTTGGCTTCTGGTTTTTGTAGCACAATACAGATTCTTTCAATAACAGGCTTTCTTGTGAGACAATAAAAAACATGATATTCCTTGCCTAGCATGAAACAGGAAATCATTGGAAAAGTGGATTTGCTAGTAGAGAGTTTGACTGAATGAAGATAGAAAGTATTTAAGAGATTAAAATGTATTTAGATGATCCGTGCAGAGAGAAAAAATGTTGTACATAACACTAACCTGCTGACACCAAATGTAGCTGAAATTATTTTGTTTTGTTCTCATGTGTTTTGTTTCCTTGTGTTTGCATGATGGTGTCCTATCATCCAAAGAGTCTGGATGGAAATGCAAGAACTAAAACTACTATTGAAGAACAGCTAGAATGGAACAGCAACATGATAATATGGATGTTGAAAAATACATTGAAATAAAAAGTACCGAATAACATTGTGTGAAGAAAAAAATAATTGCATTAATATCTTTGCTTTTCCTTCTCATTTTTTTCCTTGAGAGTAATCTTGAAGAAAAAGTGGTATGAGGCTTTTTTTCAGAGTATTTTTAGGAATCTGATATAGGCTTCTATCAGAATGTTTGCATATGAAGGGAGTCTTCTAATGATAGACAAAACTACTCTGAGGAATCCATATCATTACATGAAATCAAAATTTAAGTATTTGGATCTCAGAGAGTGGGAAAAAAATAATAAAGAGACACCAAATTTCAACAGCCTGGAATTTTTAGGTGAAATAATGGTCAAACATTTTAGAAAATTTCCAAAATTCCTACAGGTACCTAGTGTACAATGTGTATTATCATGACTATAATGGTTCTACAAGAAATAGAGCAAAAGGAACTGATTGGTATAATAAACTGTGCCATGTGAATCACAAGCATATGTTAAACTTCATAAAAGTAAAAAATTAAAAATTAAATGTTAATTAAATTAAAAGTTAAAAATTAAACTTCATATAAGTTAAAAAAGCTAAAAATAAAAGTAGCAACCAAGGTGAGATAAATATAAAAAATTAATAGGGCTGAAAAACTACTTTGTTCTAATTTTGAATTAAGGTAATGAGATGGAGAATTGGTAGATTGATCATAGATGAAGGAGAAGAAATAATAAAACTGGAATTAAAAATCAAGGTTCAGACATGGTAAGAATAGAACCAGTTTTCTCAATCTATGCAAGAACAATGTCTATCAGATTTAATTCCAGTCCCAGTAGTAAGGGGTTTCTAGTAGCTTTGTGGAGTTTAGAATACCATGTGACCAAGAATAGCAAATTTAACACTTATATTTGAGAAATTAACAATAATTAGGAGTCTCCTGTTTTCTGCACTACCCAGTGTGTTTAAGTGTTAAGAAACCAGGAGTTCAAGATGTGGAGAAATGGCAAACTCTTTTCCTTTTCTATTGTTAATGTTGCCAGGCAGTCCTGCCAATGGCATGAAGCTATGGGAAGGGTAAATATAACCTTAGGGCTTATCTCACAAAGTTCCGGGTAGGATTACTGAAGTGTTACAGCTAACATTTGAAGGCATGGCTGAGATCTTCTCTGAAATGTTTTATTTAATTCTATTCCTTGTTTATATAGATCAATTTAGACAGAAAACAGTCCAAAGAATGAGGCGGAGGCATGTAGCTCTTTGTAACCCATCAAAATGAAATTTAAAATGGGATATACCTGTTGCTGTTAAATAATTTGGGGAGTAAGAAGGTCTCAGTAAAAAAAAAGTAACTCAGTTAAAAATCAGTCAAAGCACAGAATAAATGAGAGTTAATGGCGGTATAACTTTGGCACATTTTATACTCCAGTAGGTTTTCCAACAAGAAAAACTGAAGTTATGAATCTGTTTACAAAAAAGCAAGAGTTTCTACTGCTATTTGAAAGTCAAAAATAAATACGTCAGAGAATTTGGCCGTCCCAGTCTGGTGTTGCTTGCATGACACTGCAGGTGAGTTGTGCTGGGAGCTGCCTTCTCTTCATCAAGGATGATTCCAGAAGAACATGGAATGATCTGTTAGTAGCTGATCACAAGTGGTGTTCCCCAGGGCTCAGTAATGGGGCCTGTCCTTTTTAATAACTTCATGGATGACCTGCTTGAGGGGATTGAGTGCACCTCCAGTCAGTTCACAGACAACACTAAGCTGGGCAGGAGTGTTGATCTGCTAGATAGCTGGAAGGCTCTGCAGAGAGATCTAGAGTGGCTGGATCAATGGCCATAGGCCAATTTTATGAGGTTTGAGAAAGCCAAGTACTGGGTCCTGACTTTGGGTCACAACAACTCCATTGCAGCTCTGCAGGCTGGGGGCAGAGTGGCTGGAAAGATGCCCTGTGCTAAAGGACCTGGGAGTGAGCCCGTGTGTGCCCAAGTGGCCAAGAAGGCCAATGGCATCCTGGCCTGTGTCAGCAATGGTGTGGCCAACAGGACCAGGGCAGTGATTGTGCCCTCTACTCAGCACTGGTGAGGCCATGCCTTGAATCCTGTGATCCCTCTTCTCCAAAGCAACAAGCAAGACGAGATGATGTCCAGTTGTACCAGAGGAAGTTTCGATTGGATATTAGGAAAAATTTCTTCACTGAAAAGGTTTGTCAGTCTGCCCAGGGCAGTGGTGGAGTCACCATCCCTGGAGCAATGCTGGAGGTATTTAAAAGGCAAGTAAATGTGGTGCACAGGGACATGGTTCACGGGTGGACTTGACGTTCTTAGGTTAATGCTTGGACTAGATCATAAAGGTCTTTTCTGCCCTAAATTATTGTGATTCTGTGCTTAACATAAAATGACAACTTGTGTTTGGAGGCTATAAAGTTTCTTACTAAAAGAAACTGATTACTTGGTTCTAAAAACTTGCCTTGGTCTCTCCTCCTGTCTCTTAATACTTGCTTGAGCATATATGCCAGAACCTAGACAGGATTAGCAATTGCTACTAACCCCATCCTAGAGCAAAGATGGTCTCTGTGGCTTCTTAGGATTGGATCCTATTTTAGGTAGTAATGTTGCACAGTGATGGGAAGAGATGACTGTCTTGGAGGTCTCAATAAACTGAACTTGTACACTTTTTTTTAACATTGACCTTCTAAACATATCACTAAACTGATGCTAAAATGTGGGAATCAGGATAGTACCACAGGTGTGGGATTATTTGCAGGCAAGCTTGGAAGCTCTAGAGCTGGCTGCCAAGACAAAGAATGATTAGTTTTTATCTTCTTGGGGAGATGTTTCACTGATGATGAAGAAAATGAGCTTTTCCTTTAGATCCTGAAGGAAACACCCTCCAATAACATTCTTGGAAAGCTGTTATATAGATGGAATTTGCTGACTGTAGATGGTGTAAGAAACTGTATTGCTCAGGCAGGGGTATTCAGACATTAAGTGTAAAAGCTTGTTCTCTTTTTTCCTATGTAAAATCAGCAGAATCAAACCAAATTCTGCCAAGGCTCAACCTTATCCTGTGCTTGCAAATATTGCAGCTGTCCTGGAGGAAAACACCAAGTCACTTGACATTAAAATTTAGTGGTCTAAAAACTAACTCAGTTCATTTGCCTTGAAGCAGAAGATGATAATCTGAGGAACAACACAGAGTGCTTACTCCTAGCTCCAGGAAGAGCTCCTTCATCCAGTATCTGTGTAAGCAATCCCTCTTACATATGCAAGATCATGAGAGCCAAGGCTACTTTGCTGCACAGGTCTCCCTATTTCTTTTTCATATCCTCAATTTCATTCTTCTCTTTTACAGCTGTCAGTGTCAGCTGGCTCTAGATTCAGCATCTAACTACTGGCAGGGACAGTGATGTCAGCCTGCAGGGCTGGAGACCTCCTAACCACTTGACAGAAGGGTATCCCTTCACTATACCACAAGTTTGCATCCTGTCTTCTTGTCATCCATGGTTTGCAGCACATCCTTTGCTGATAGCAGAGATGTAACAAATCATCAGGAATTTTTGGGTCTCATCCAATTTATAAGAGAAAGTGGTCTCTAGCAGTTGTTATCTCTCTTTTCTATATACCTTAATATTTTGAAAGTGTCCTCTGCATTCTTTTCCAATATACGTGCACTCAACTGACATTCATATAATTTTCCTGCCTTCCCTTTCTTTCTTACCTAATTTCAGTCTACATTATTCTAACTCCCTATTTCTTTCCCAGCACCAGTTCTTAGGCTGAGATTTTCTCTCCTTCTGCATCTCTTTTTCTATTCTCCACATTAATCCATCTCACTTTAATGAGCCCTGCCTTGTCTCCATCACCTTGGTTCCGAGTTTCTTTGCCCAGTTTATCACAGTGTCCCCTATGGTTTAGGTGCACCTTCCCCAGCATCCTTTCATTGACTCCAAACTATTGAATGTCCACAGCCTCATTATCTAGAAATGCCATTGTCATTCCCAGCCCTTTTACACACCATGGTTTGTTTGAAAGAAAGGCTGCTCCTTAGCTTCTTTCCCCATCTCGTATCTGTAAAACCCCACTGATGTTTCACAATTCCCGCCCTTCCTTCACACAACCTTCACTACTCCCTTGCATTTCTCTTTCCCTCCAGTCTGCTGGAATTCAGCAGTTGCCATAAAATTTCATTGCCTAGACTGATAGTCTTGTGCTGTTTATGTTCCTAGAGGCAAGAGAAATAGGATGAGTTTTCCTGTTTAATTACCATTTTAGTCTGATTTAGTCTGATTAACATTATATAATGAGAAAAATATAGCATAGAGAGGACAGAGTCTTGCAGATCATAGAGTCATAGAATGTTTTGTGTTGGAAGGGACCCTAAAGACTCTAGTTACAACACCTCTGCTATTTAGATATTTAGGTATTAAAAGGTGGCACTTTTCTGAACATAAACACATTACATTTTTTACGGTTCATAGTAAGTCAGTCCAGATTCAGGTCAGAAATATATGTGGTGGTTTCCCTCAATTCAGTCCAGTGTCACAGTGGATTCTTTGGCCTTTGAGTCAACGGCTCAAAGGCTAAATAAGCAGTTGGTAATGTAACCAAGAGCAACATATGGTCAAAGAATAGAAATACTTGAAATTTGCCTCTAGACCATAACAATTGTGTCACACACAACCTGCTGTCATTGAGACCAGAGAAGAGGGAGGAAGAAACAATTTATCCCAAATACAAACAGAGGTTCAGAAATGTTTGCAGTAATTGCACACTGTTTCCGGGGTTGCAACACCTACAGTACCTCAGTAAAACCACGCACACATAGTTTCTCTGATAAATCAGTGCCATTCTGAGCAGAATGAACTAAGACCAGTGTAGTGTGAGTAGCCAAAACACTAGTGATGCCCATAAGTGTACATCTTTTAGCAGGACTGAAGTGTATTTAATGTACTTGCCCTGTGTTGTTGTTACCGAGAGACACAAATGCAAATATTATGGCCATTAACTATTGTATTTACCTGAATACATGTTTATTTTCTAAACTCATCTGCATATAGATACAGTAGAGTATGGTCTTATCTCATTAGAGATCTCATTTTCCATTATGTAGGGTTGTAAGGCTCATCCCATGACTGGACTCAGGTCTTCCCTTCAGAATAGTCTGATGGTCCCATTTCTCTTGACTGATTGTGCACCGCTTCAAGCATTATAAACAGCATTCGCCATCCAAAATAAATCCCAAAATAAATATTGTAGTATAATTTAGGTCCAGATTGTCAAGAGGTAGGATGACTTTGCTCTAGTTATTACTTCAGTTAAATACTGTAATAATAGCATTCTTTCTATTGCAAGCAGTTGAGTGGGTGTATATGTAGCAATTATCTGAGGGGGTAGAATCTGCACAGATGAAAATGAAGTAGATGAGCTGTAATATCAAGTGTGGGTGACATGCCTCCCTTTATACACCCTTTCACCTTGCCCACACAGGAAGTACCAAAAAGGGTGGCCTTCTGAAGGGCTGGAAGGCCATAAAACCTTACTGGCGCATGGGTTTTGCTGAATGGATCTGTCTAGGATGCTTTATGCTTCAGGAACTTAAGAGAAAAGTACTTGTTTTGGACACTTATGAAGCTGTCACTTCAAATATTCTGTCTAATATGAAAAATTTAAGAATGTTTTCTTCTGCATAATTAAGAAAAGGTTATGTGAATTATAATCTTGACTAAGCCACAGCAGATAGAAAACGCTAAAACCTATTTCAGTTTTTTGTTTTGGAGGTTTTTGGGGGGATTTTGGGGTTTGTTTTGCTTTGTTTGTTTGTTTTTGAGAGAAACCACAGTTCTTCTCATAGGGGAATATAGTTAAAGACAAATGAGAAAATATTGTAACATCATTTCAGATTGTGGATGTGTTTCATACTTAAATAAAACCAGAAAACTCAGCCTGAAATGTGACAAACGTCACCTGTAGGTTGACAAGGAGTCAGAAGCTGTAGTCAAGTATCTTTTTGAGGCAATTTTCCTTATGGTAGAAGGTACAACAGATTAATGCCTCAATAACATGCTTGGTCCAGTGTCACTAAGACATTTGAACCATCTGTTCACTGAACTGGAAAGGACTAGGTCACCTCAAGAGGGGATCCCCTTGCTTATGGCAGTGCTGCCTGTGTCCATGCGTTCACAGATGTTTGTCTGTATCAGTCTAAAAAAAAAATCTAGTGATAGATATTACCCCACAACCCTCCAACATGATAATTAATATTATTATTATTTTGTTATGTGTCTTCTGTAAAGCAAACAAACATTTCAGGAGATAGAGGATTATCTGTTGGAAGGGACTAAAAGACAATAAATTATAGCTCTTTAATATTCCATTAAAATTAGTGGTAATCAGAGATACACATTTTTTTGGTTGTGATTTTAAATGCTCATTGCATGACACAAGAAAAAATCTAAGAGCTCTTCAGGAGCATGTAAAATACAGTAATCTTCACAATGAAACAATAATAAATCATGATTTCAAGTATTGCAAAGGCAATGCTATTTGATGAAAGGAACCTAAAAATGGGGAATAAACTTAAGCATATATTTTAGTAATAAGAAAGTGAATTAAAAGCATTATCTTTTCTTAATTAGACTACCTTAAACCTTTTACCTCCCCTGCATGTTTTTCTGTCCTCTTTTCCTTCTAGAAAAAGTACCAACATGCTTCTCGAACTTCTTTTTTTTCTGGATTTTCAGTTTCTAGATTTTCAGTGATCAGTCACACTTCGCACCAAATCGAACAAGGATTTTTCAATACCGCTATGACTAGTAATGAGTTAAATAGCTGATTTACAACACAGTGACTTTATTCTATCTTAGATTTACTGGTATCTAAGGTTATATTGTGTCATGTTTTAACCCCAGATGGCAAATAAGCACCACGCCACTGCTGTTGACTCCACTCCCCAGCCTACAGCTAGGATGCAGAGGAGAATCAGGAAAAGTTAAAACTTGTTGAGATAAGAATAGTTTAATAATTTAAATGAAGTAAACAAAAATAATAACAGCAATAACATGCATGAAATTGGAGTTAACAAGAAGATATAGAAGGATAAAACCCAAGACAGAAAACTGATGCTCACTACAGTTGCTCACCAGCTGCTGACTGATGCCCAGCCCATCCCTAAGCTGGGGCTGGCCCCTTCCAGCCAACTACCCCCAGTTCATACCCTGAGCATGACACTCTGTGACATGGAACATCCCTTGGGCCAGTTCAGGTCAGCTGTCCCAGCCATTCTCCCTCCTGCCTTCTTGTGCACCTGCTCACCAACAGATCATGGGAAACTGGAAAGTCGTTGGCTTGGGGTAAGGCCTGCTTAGCAACAACTAAACCATCCCCATGTTATCAACATCATTTGCATACTAATCCCAAAACACAAAACTGTACCAGCTACTGGGAAGAAAATGAACTTTATCCCAGCCAAAACCAAGACACATTTGTAACTGTAGTGGCCACTAATAAAAACTTGTTAAAACCCCACGTTTTTCACTTTGTTAAAAAATTTATTCAACATGATTGTGAAATAGAGTCGTTCAAGAAGGAAAAAATACCATCTTTTACATGTTTCAGAATAAAATCTGAATTTACTAGACCCACTGCAATGTGTTAAACCACATTCACTTCACTCACTGTACCACAGACATGCTTAGGAATGCTGCTGATTCAACAGAGCAGGATCCTTTGTTCTCATCCGCATTTGAACTCTTTTTATACTGCTCTAGCAGAGTAAGGACACCTGAAAAAGCTTCTTATTATTCATATATCTCTAGGGCTTCTTTACAGTCTTAGAATCTATAATACAGTTTCTCTAAAAATATGTAGTTTATATTTAAATGCCCTTCATGTAATAAAAATGTCATTCATTTTAGATGCAGTTCATTCTGAAAATATGTATTGTGTTTTCATATATATTAATTCCCATGCCCAACATGTGAATGGGCCTATGCTTGGCCACCTCAGACCAAATAATCTGAATCACAAAAATCCTTCTCCTAATTTCTTCTGAGGGTATTTTGTAATAAGTACTGCTTTTTGTTGTTTGAACTAGTTTCCTTTTTCTGTCTGGATAACTAGAGGGGTTTTTCCAGAGTTCATGAAGTACTTTCTTGGAAGATATTTCTGGATATGGATTCTGATCTACAGAACAGTCTATTTAAGTCACTGACCATCAGGAGATAAAATGGTGTTTCCCATTAAGGATGTTGGCCGTGATCTGGACAAATCACTTTGGTGTAGTTGTTTCTTTTGCTCCTTGTTACAGTAATATTGATAGGAGCTAAAAAGTACTGGCCAAAGAAATCATCATCACTGATTGCTGGCTGTGCCTATGAGAAAATTATGGAATCTTGGTCAATCCAATATGTTCTTGCATGTTGTGATTAAAATTACACTTGATAATTTAGCGTTCATCTGAATGAAAAAGAAAGAAGAAAGTGGTGTTTGTACAACTTTCCCTGTCTTCTTCAGTGAGAAATCCCAAGACCTTGCCTTTTTCTTCCCAGCTTAGCACAGAACTCTGTGGTACTCCTCTACTCCAAACCAGGGATGCCTGACATAAGGATCCATCTGCATTTGTAGAATGCTTTTTCTTTCCTTGTGAAACTAAGTTTTCCTTGTTCTTGCTAACTATAAAAATGGATCATGATATGTATTTGACAAAATACATCACATTATCAGTGTAATGTGTTCTTGCCCCTTTCTACTTGCTGGTTTTTAATCATTCTGAACTCTTGGTTACAAGTGAAGGAGTCTACAATATTTTTGGGTCAGTCAAGACCCAAGTACCATTTGGTAGCTAATCTGGTAATTAACTGAGACTACTGCTTGGAATTTCTGTATTTCAATGTTTCCATATCAAATTACACACAACTGTTTAAAGGAATTGGCCAACTTTTTCCCATCTGCAAAAGACAAGTTGTTGTTTAGTAAAGGCCTGATGTCGGTATTTGCAGCCTTCCTGTATTCACCCACTGAGCCCCTGGAAACTTATTCATCATTACATGTTCACAGGAAGGTGTTTTTCCAATGATAACAGTTTTCATGAGGTTGGAAGAGATCAAGACCAGTGTGGCTGCTTCTTCAAATGTAGTATTCTTTTTTTAGTTGGGTACCTCTGAGACAATTTTTTCCTAGATGTTAAAATTTAATCAGAGAAATGACCTCTGCTCCTTCCTAAACCTTGCAACTCTGAGATTGAGGTTTATGCTGCAGATACCAAGAAGGTAATTTCTTTTTTCCCTCTGCAACACTATTTTTTCCCAGGCAGACTGCATAACTACAGAGCAGCTTGCATCAAGGCTTGTTATGACACTGCAAAGGTGGATGGAAATGCACTCTGCCATCACAACCCAGACCAGCAGTGCTCAAGTTGTATCTGTGGCCTCAGTGTTCTGAGGATATACTGCCATTCTCACATGGCCTGTGTCTCATCTGTAACTTTCTGTAACTGCATCCATGCTGTTTCTCACTACCTTGCCACTACTGATGCCTCCAAAAGGACTTACTGTAGGGATAAAGCCTTCCACATTCCTTATTACCTCTAGGATTATGAAACACATAACTCAGTAACTGTGAACAACTCCTGAAAGTCTCCCATGAAGTTTTAATATGAACATAAACAGCCACATGAAATCAAAAGAGAGAGTGACTACTCCCAGCTGCAGTCTTTTAAAAGGCAATGCCTTTATGGATATTTGCTTCTTGCCATTCCTCCTTTCTCTTTCAGAACCTACTAAGAATCTGGATTCTGGGATTCTGGGATCAGGAGAGAGTCTGGTTGATGCCAGACATTTTCCATCCCACAGACTCATGCAGCAGGCATGGTGGGAGTAGGGTAGATCACGATCGATACACTTAAAGAGTGAAAATTCTCCAAGCTCTGCAGACTGGGCATGCCAGTAGGCAAACCTGGATCACACACCTTCAACACTCCAGTTCCTTGCTGCTCAGAATACCTAATAGTTGGCACAGTCTGCCTAGTTCTTAATGCAGCAGCAGCTTTGATAAAGGACAGACTCAGGACTGTCTCACGTCAGAAACCATCTTAGCCTACTGACCTTTAACACCCAGTGGAAGTTTGTTAATCCCTAATGAGATAAATAATTAATTCTGGTGGGAGATTATAAAAATATCTAGATGTTTTTAAATGCTCTGTTATTATCTCTGATTGTTAGGTAAAAGGCAAGTGCACTCCCTCATGATTTGGTCACGGTATTACAGATTTAATCTTGAATTAATGTCCTCTTTCATCTGCTACCCCAGGCTTTGTGACTGCCTGTGTGCTACACCACCCAGTCCTCCAGCTGAGATCATCCTTGTTTCTAGCCATCAGGCGTACTGGTTGTCCACAAAACCTAAAAACTAAAATTGCAAACAAAATACCATTGCTCCTGGTAAGATGTTCTTACTCCTGTTGTCCTCAGCTAGGAAGCTACTGAATTTTTTACCATTTTTATTTTCAAATATGTGGTTGAATTAATGAGTTAAACAATACCTTCAAAAATATGTTCTTTTAAAGGTCCTCTTTAAAATAGAGGATATTTACTGAGCAGTGTGTGCAGCTAAGTGCAGCTGTCATTACGCTGACGTTTTCTATAACATCATGAGCTACAGGTAAGTTATTAGATGGCCTACTCAGTTAACAGGACTTTCAGAAGTTCTGTCTTCTAGTAATAAAGTCCAAAGACCCCTAACAAAGCACTTGTCTTCTACACCCTGTGGACTTTTCAGTACAGTGCCTTTGAATCATTCACCCAACAAGGCAGGTCTGCTAATGTCCAGCTGAAAAAAAGAGTATTTGTGTAGATTTTCCTTTTCTTGGTTTTCTTGCCTCAGTGGTGTGCCTCCATGCAATGATGCCTCAGGGAAAAAGCCTCTCCTGACTTTCACAAATATGGTCAGTATGAAAAACTCCTTAAAGTCAGGGAGTTCTTTGAGATTCAAGATCCCTTTTTATCCTTCTCAGAAATGACCAGGCTCATTAGAGTAAAAGTGAGAGAACAAACCACCAATTGATTTCACATCTGTGAATCAAGACCATTTTTAAAACCAATAAAAGTGTCATTTACCTAGACACTATAAGTCACAGAGCAGATATTAAAGTCCAACTTCATAAACAGTGTAATCAAAGCTATAACAAATAATTAACTCTTGCATTAACACCACTCAGATGTGGAAATAATATTATTAATCATCCTGGGTAAACAAGTGCTTGTAAATAATCTTGCATAACAGTTAACATTATATAGAGCCTTTCTGCATCGAAATTTTTCTTTATATATTTTATATGTCTAGATACAGACTGAGGGTTTGGGGGTTGTTCCTTTTCTAAAAGGAGTTTAATAAAAATCCTATTTAAAAACAAGTTTTTGGAATAATAATGATGTTAAAGGGATTTTCAGTTCCTTTAGTGTCTTGATGCATCTGCACCCACTTGCACCAACTAATACGTGAACTCTATGAAAGGAAAATTGTGCCTTGTTCATCTACAAAAAAGATCAACTAAAGTTGTAGTATTGAGCCTGAGATGGGCAACTTGTGATATTACATTAGCAAATCTTAACATCCTTTCTCTTTAGCCCTTGTTTGTATAAATTATTTGTGCTTGGCACCAGATGCAGCAAAGGTAGCCTGACTTACATCTAGAGCTGGAAAAATCTAGTGAGGGGGTTGCTCCCAGCATAAATGGAGATTTTGAGGGAAATTAGAGGTGGTTTGAATAAAATTCATTATCATACTGGACATCTGCTAGGTTAGAAAATTGTGTTCTATTGACATGCTTCTATTACTGTGTAAAGTTCATAGGAGTCCCTCAGGCATTTCCAAAAGTTATGCATATGCATAACTGCCACTTTACCCAATCAGTTATGAAAACAATTCTTCATTTTGGACGGTAAAATATCTTCTTCATCTCTGAAAATGTATACTTCATGGCCACAAAAGGATCATCAAGATTTTGAAAAAAAAATAGCCAGGTGGTCTGAAACTTCGGAAAAGCCCTGCTGAGACTCATAGCATCCTGATATCAGAATATCCACCCAAATTATCACATTATATCCAAATTGTGAGCAAGTTGACATAAAATCCAGTGGAATTCTTGTAAAAAACAAATCACAAAAAAAACCCAAAACACACACACAAAAACAAACAAAAAACCCTGAGATTTATAAAAATACAGTGCAGAGACCCGAGAGATCATCATCATCCCTGCTCTAAAGGAAGTTCAGCCATTTCTCTGCAAGACAGTCATTTCATACACAGTCCAGAGGGATCGGGATTCAATCCCATGACTTCCCCAGTAAGACCTAGGGTCTGCCACTAGAACCCATTAACTGAAAGTATTTCCCCATATCACCTTGCTTGCAAGAAAGCTTTTGTAGTTCTTCAGTATCAGCACCTTGGCTGGCAAAATCTTACCTGTCTATCTGGCTTGAATTAGTAAAAGAGTATTTTAAAGTTGCTGTTTGACCACCAGCTCTGTGATGAGTTCACAGATTTTTCTGGCAAGATTAGTAATTTCCTGATTAATTGCATAGCCATAACACAAAGTTGTTTTCTTTCCTTCTCTTCCCCAAAACGTGTATTACTGATTTCTAGTTTGGGAACTTTTTCCCCAGTCTTCTTTGTGACTTCAACTCTTTTGTCTAAGGCATTTTGGATAGATAGTATCGACTTCTAGAGGTACATGTTCATAAAGCCTCCCTGGATGCCTTCATGGACCTTCATGCAGATCCATTAAGCGTCAAGACACTGATCTCAGACCTTGTGTTCCTATGAAGTAAAAATTACGCCAAAAGGTAAGTGGCATCAGACTTGGCAAGAGGGGCAACATATGCTGTCTAAGAGAATAGGTCTCCAAATATATTTTGTAGTAGGCTACAATATTACTTTTACCCCACTATTGCTTAAAATATTTTTAAGACTATGAGATTTTTGAGATCATCCTGAGATCATGGCGGTTTCTCAAGCAAGGGTTGTGATAAAAAAACAACTGATGGACTGACCTTACACTCCTCTTGATATGCCAGTAGAAGAGAAACCAAGTGAATGGTTGCACTTTGCATGGATATTTCTTCTCCAACATGTAATTTCTTATCAGAACTCTGAACAAAGTTCCCTAAGTTTTCACAAACTAAGTATGGAATGCATTGTTAACTGGTTTTAATGAAATTAATTCTAAAACTTTTTTTTTTTTGAATCTTCTATAAATTCACATCTTCACTTCTCACACTATTATTTTTTCTTTAGCAGTTAAATGCAGGAATAAGATTAATTTCTACTGAAAATATCTTTTAAGTTCTGTAATCATAATTTCTTATACTGATATAATGTGAGGTTTTCATATGCTGCTCCACCTTCTTTTGCTCTCCTGCTTGAAGAACACTGCTTCGACTTTGTTTCTCTCTTTCTTGTAACTTAATGAATTTATTGCTAAGTACTTTTTGTCATTTTTTCTTCTCATTAAATAGCATTGAAGATTAATTGCTTAGTAAGAGCAAATACAGACAACTTAGGAGTACAAAAAAGACTCATTTCATTTGTCATATGAAAAAAACACATCAGAGTTTTGAACAAACAAATGCAAACAGAAATAAAAACTCACAAGCAATCATTTTCCTTTTTTAAAAAGTGGGATTTTAACCTTTGGCAAAAAAATTGATCTGGCTGATTTTTTTCCTTCTGAAAGAATATATGTAAGCTGGGTCATTCTTCCTCGGTGGCTTTCTTTTTATACTATTCCTTGGTCTGTAGAGAAACTGAAGAGACATGAGGCTGCCTGATTCCTCAGAACTGCTTCAAAGTCCAATGCCTCCTGTCCACAGTGGACCTGTGGTCACCCTTGCCACAGAGAACAGAGATCCAGAACTACAGCTAGTGATTTTCCTTACCCAGGCAAGGGCAGAAATGTCTCTGATAGACTGCTTTTTTCTCATCAAACTTATTCAGATGATAAAAATATTTTACAGCTAGTTCAGAGTATTCATCTCTTTGACAGCCCCTTAGCACTGTAACATTCTCTATCCAAACTCAATTTTATTCAAATTTTAGCTAAATTGTGTACTTTATTGAAAAAACATCAGAATTTTATCTATATTGAAGAGTTGAAAAGCTAGAGGGATAAAATGGATATACACTGTAATTTCATCTCTACTTCTCGTACTCAAAATATCAACTCCTTTAAAAATACATTATCTTTTCCTGGCTAACCACTGAATTAACTACTTTTCTCCTAATTCTGTTTTCAAATATCTCCCATTTGATTGTTCAAGCATTTTGAAGGAATCAGAAGAGTTGTTCACAACTTTGTGGATACTGGTAGCTAATTCAAGCAGGAGGTGAGTCAGTAATCAAGCATGATTGGTTACTAGGTGACATCCTTCTTGAGAAATGCAAGGTGTCCAAAAGGTAGGCTGTATGTCCAAATCAAACTTGCTTTGTTGCAACATCTTTCCCCCAAGCCTTCCCAGTGATTAAGTTTTCTCCCTGTTTTGTCAGGGAGAGCTGGATCAAACAAATCTAAACACATAAAATTAGGTGGGAAAAAATATTGCTGTCTTTTTGTTTCATTTCCATGGTGTTCAGCAGAGACAAAATTCGTACTTTCCAGGGGCAAAAAGAGCTATTACTGTGCAGAATAACTCTAATAGAAAGAAGCTACTCAACTCCCATTTGCAATATAAAAACACAGAACTGAAAAGATCTGTGTGAATCCAGTCTCCAGAAAAATCTGGAACAGGCAGACAGCTACTGAGGAAGCCCATATAGCATCTACTCTACTTGCAATGGCACATGATGCTTCCACATCAGCTAGCTTAAGAATTTTAATAAGAGGTCAAGAGCCACAGTAATTAAATGTCACAGGATTAGAACAGGACAGGTTAAGGGAGTCGTCAATGACAGAGTTATCTGCAACAAGAAGGAATTTGTTGAAGAAAACTCACACATGGTGGGGAAAACCTGTTGATCTTGCCAGACTGACTTAAGGAAAGATTCTCTGTTGACTGCCACTCTGGCCAAAGGTGTTAATGCTGAACATATAAGGGGTATACACTAGAAATGCACCTGGCAGTTTTAATGTCAATAGATACACAAAGACATTTGTCCTGCAAGCTCAGGGTTAGGAAAGAGGGGGAAAGATTAGGAGAGAGACAGGAAGAGCCTTTTGTTTTACTCCAAAGACAAGAAGCAGAAACTGACATATAGATCAATATAATGTTTGAATTCCTTTACAGAAATGTAAATAAAGCTCCCTTTTTCTTACTCCTTCAGAGGCAGTAACACACACAATATATAAGAACTTAATTTTCCCGCTGAGGATTTTCTGTAAAACCTTTCCAAATGTTTCAAACTCAGTTTTAAAACCCTTTAGGTTTTTCACATTCAGGGCATTATTCCAGAACCATGTTTTCTGATACTGTTTCCAAATTACATGTATTTATTACCAAGATATGCATTTTATCTTGTGACAACACTGCCCTTTAACTGAAACAAATCTCCTTTATGCTTTCTATGTGATGGGGGTTTTTTTCTTTTATTTTATCTAGGTCAAAGGGTCATATACTTTAAGCAGATGAAATTCAATTCCTTGCCCTTCTTTCTGTTTTATCTCAGCACCTCTGGTGATAACCAATCAGGCTGCAATATTCACTGCGACGTGTATGATGGTAGTTGATTTTTATTATCAATATGCCTGTTTGTCTCAGGGCAGATTTTGGGGCAACTTGGTCTATATTTGGTCAGAATATTTTTCTTTAAAGCAAGATAAAATCTCACCTGATTCTTTCCCAGCAGCTTTTCCACTCTTACCTGATGCTATTCACCAGCGGTGTGTTCTGTGCTCTCTCTCTGTTTCCTCTCTTCTTCATGGTCTGTTTTACCTCAGGTGTAAGACCTACTAAGTATCTAAAAGCACAGAACTGTGTGAACCAGTAATGATAAATTCCAGATACTCACAAAAAGGTCTGCACCTGATCCAGAGAGCAAGTGGAAGGCATTCTCAGAGAAAGCAGCAGGGCAAGTATTAACAGAAATAGACATTTTAGTAGGACACACTGCACTATGTATTGTTTCTACCTAAGTTAAATCACAAGTTTAAAGTAGAGAAAACAAAAGGAGGGCTGTAACCAAGAAGTGTAAAAATGCTGGACTTCTTAGCTCTGGTAGGAGTGGCTACAGGGTGCAACATTAGGCTGGTTTAGGTAACCACAGCACAACAAAATTAAGTTAAAATTAGATCTGATTGCCAAGACAGGATGTGGCCAGCTATGCATATCTACCTCCTCCAGTTCATTTTAATAAGATTATAAGGCAAAGGCTTGTCTTTGAGGCACAGCTCCCTGGCCCTGTGTTTATCCTGGTACTCCCATCTGGAGGTGCAATGAGACCTGCATCATGTTATTTTGAAGTATAGGCAATGTTTATCCCTAAGAGACCAGCTTCCTGTGTATGTTTCTTAACAACTTAGAATGCATACATTTCCAGTACCAAGACTCCTATCTGACAATGAAATTTTGAAATGTCATTAGGGAGGTACTTTTTCTTCTGGTAACTTTTGTCCTGTTTTACTTTATTCTCTATATCTATTTCTCAAAATTTTGGAACAAATAAGCTCTAAATCAGTTCTAGAGCCAGTTCTTTGAATAATTCACAGAGATCAAGTAACCACACAGTTCATTTTACTGATAAATTAGAACAACTGAAAATTGTTTGTGATCAGTTGCAAGGTGCTTTTGAAGGAAGTTACATTTGACTCAAAATTCAAAAAAGAGATCCTGGCATTATCATGGATGGTTGTTTGAAATCATTAGCTGAATGTTTACTGACATATAGACAACAAGGTAGATACTGTCACTTTGTGCCAGTGCAAAAGTATGATGCACCCAAATCTCGAGTAATTTTTGTAGTTCGGGTAGTAATATTTCACAAGGGCACAGTCAAGTTAGAAAGGGCATAGGGAAAGGCAACTAAAATGATGAAGAGAATGAAACATCTGTCTTTTGAGAAGACATAAAACCTCTGAGAGTACTGTTTCAGAAGAGACGCAGAGAGGAATGTGGTTGGGATTTATTGTGTCATAAAGGCAGCAGGAAAGCAATACAGAGAACTCTTCATCAACCCCACAGCACTGGAACTAAGGTAAGCTCAAAGAAACTAGTAGGAGATTGCTTTAAACAAAGATAAAAGGAAATACTTGATTACAGAGCAGACACTGGACTTCTGGAATTCCCTACCAAAGAAGCTCATAAAGTCAGAGGTTGTCAATGGGTTCAAAAAGGGTTTAGACAAAGTCATGAATAACTGGTCTTTAAAAAGGACAGGCAGAAATGAACCCAGTAACAACTCCTAATATTTCTGCATGCTGCAGAAACACACAGGTAAAAGAGAAAATGGCCAGACTCACATGGTCTTCCTGAATAGCATCTGCTATTGCCTCTCTCACAGCATACTGGGCTAACTGGAATTTCTGGTCTATTGTAGTATCTAATTGTAGTCTAATATTCTTAAGAAAAAACACTGTTTGTGCCCTCTTCTGGATGCACTTGCTAGATGTTAGTAAGTACAATTTCCCTTCCTGGTATTAAAGAAAATCTTTGTATGTAAGACAACATAAATNATGTAAATGACCTATACTTGATAGATGTACACTATAAGCATTAGATACTAGATTACTTGAGATATATTCATAGAAGAATGGATAAAGAAAGTATAAAATCCCAAACAAAACCCAGTTTTGGCCCTAGGGCAGAATTGTAGAAATGATGGACATGTCAGTTGTAACAATCTGAGATGTAGATACATATAAAATTAATTATTACTAGATTATCTGTGCCTCATCCTGAATTAGCAGCTCAATCACATATCTGATGAGCAGGCTGATAAAGAATAAAACATACAAAATTGCGCAGATTAGCGGCACAGTGCCAAAAATGTGCATTGTGAACTGTTTGTTTGCAAAAATAAAAAAAAGCCCCCTGTAATTCTGGAGCAAATTGGGCTCACAGGATTTTAAGCCAACAGTTTATTTCATGTAGAGGCATGGCATGGTTCTAAGATGACATCTGTTTGCAAAGGGCCAATACAGATGTCATGCAAACATATGCTCATGCTGTAAAAGTCTGTTTTGCTCCCTTGAGGAATCACGAGGCAGAAGGCAGAATTCACACAGCTTTACAACCAATCCAGTCACTTGGATGGATGAGAGACTGTCTCATGTACATACAGCAGATTATAGTGAGAACCTCACTACCTCTCACTCTTTAGGTTTGGTCATATTTCATCATTTACAGAGAGATTTTAGCAACAGCATATATACAGCTCAAAAATTACCCAGCAATTATTTATTGGTTAACAAAAATCATGAATAGCTGGGGCTACCATACAACACTGTTGCTCAACCATTTTCTTTCAATTCCCTAATTTTTTCTTGCTATTTTCTGTTGTTCAGTTACTAGCAATTACCACCTCAATAATTAAGCTTTGGCTATCTTATTACTTTTCTCACCTTACGTGGCTATTGCTCAGGTCTTTCAGCTCAAAAATAATCTTCTCAAAGCTCTATGTCATCAATGTAATGCATCAAACTGGACTCGAGGTCACAGACAGCCTGAACCTGAATCCTTGGGCTGAGTTACATCTCCTTTCTGTGTCATTCTTTGAGTATGTTGTCTCTGAACTCCTCTTTCTTCTGCCAAGGCTACGCTGTCCCCTGTTCCTTTGCGCAGGCCTGTATTTGCCTTTTCTGCTTGTAAACAGCAGTGTAGCATGGTTTAATTACTGTATATGAAATCCATTTGTCATGCTGATGTAAAAGGTTATTTAAAATGGTGCACACCTTTGCTTGAAAATCTGACATCAAATGAATCGTAAAAATATTTAAGTAATTAATTCTCCCAGCTGACAAGTCTGTGTCTAAATTAAACATAAATTAAATACCAAACAGAAAAAAACAGGAAATCCATCCTGCATATTGTGGCATGAAAGCTGGTATCTGAAGTTAGATTACAAATTTAGGCTCTAAACATCTTATTTACCACAGAAGTATTTACCTAGTATCCTGTAGATAAAGTGATCAGTTGCTGAGTGGCAGAGGCAGGCTGTGTTAATGCAGAAATCAACCATAATCTCTAAGAACAGCATCATGGTAATAAGCAATAAGCAAAGGTCCTTCCAGTGTGGTTTCTGCATCATGTTGTTCATAAATGGTCAGGGGCTCAGAATGCAAAACTTCAAATCATAGCTTCAGGCAAAGCATCCTACAGTGTAACTCCTCACAACATGCTGAGGACACAGTAACTGAAAATACACATTAGTCAAGATTTAGTGGGCAGTCAAGAATTAAATATTTTTGCAATTATCATTAAGCCTTGGCACTCAAATATTATAGAATGCCAACATGGTCAAAATTCTGTGAAGAAAAACCAAGAGCACAGCATATGGCACGCTTTGCTTGTGTAGTGTTCATTTTATTACAAAGACCTAAAATTTGTTGATTATAGTGCTCCTGTGACACTTGTGTAGTTATTACAAGCCAATTCAATAACAGCTTTTTTAGCACCAGTTTGTGTAACTTATGAGTACATGAATACATGCACCATGCTATCTGGAATTTAAATTCACACTTAAAAATAACACCAACATAAACAAGCACATGAAGCAAGTAAGAATAATTCTGAAGTCAGAAAACTGAAAAGATGAATAGGAAATTGTCACAGGCTGAGCAAAAGAGATAGTCCTAGTGACAGAGTTACCCATTCTTATGACCAAAATTTTCATTACACTTTGCAAAGAAGCTGCTTAAGAATTCTGCATCTGGGACTTTCTTTCTTTCTTGTTCTATGCACAACATAGTATTTCTGCATACAATATAATCAAGTGCAGGAACCTACCTCCTATTAGAGGTATTAAAATTCATGGGGTTTTTTCCTCTGGTCATCATTATTAAAAGTAATGATGCATTGCACATTCATATCCACAGAGGAAGGTGGCCAAAAAATTTACATTTAATTCAGAAATGGTACATGAAGACTCCTAATAAAGGAGCAATTTTAAAAGCAAAACACACAAAGAATTTGAAAATTCTTTATTAAGAAAAATGGCAAAAAAGGCAATTTACTTATGGATAGTCCTTTTATTTGTTTTCTAGGTAGCACTGCGACCTAAAGCCTCAGGCAAGATTGCATTTCCAATTTCAGCTCAAAAACTCAAGAATTCTCAGAGACTTCTACAGCATCTTCTGAAGCTTACAGAGAAGTCTGAACAGTTACAGACTGCCTTGGATTGTTAAATTGTCTTGTATTTGGTGACATTTTAGCAACATATCACAGGTGCAGAGGCTTTGGTCAGCTCGAAGAAATACTTTTTTCCAGAAAAATACCTAACATACAACACTCTTGGAAGGAGAGTAATAACTAGATGATACCAGACCATCCCTTTCCTTTTGTATAGAGGAATCTGTTACCAGATAACACCTCTTCATATTTAACTCCTAATAAAAAACAACCATAAAGATCAGGAAATGTTTTTATTTTTAAATAGCAAAGCTATTTTAAAACAAGTTGTAATCACTCATTACATTTTGCTTAACAGTTTAAATAGCAGTGATTTGAAAGAACATTTCCACGGCTGTTCCTTCAAAAACAAAAGTCTATTTTCTGACCTGTTGTCATTTAAAATAAGTGACTCACAATAATAAGACTTACAAGTTACCAGTGCCCTTGTACAGACAGCCCTAATCCCATTGACAACTGCAAGGGACCTGAGTGAACTGCACAGTGAAAAATCACTTTCTAGGATTTTTCTTTAAGAGCAGAAAGTGAAGCACCTTTATGCACAGAACTGCTTTG
The DNA here is from genome assembly GCA_013399915.1 of Illadopsis cleaveri. Taxonomy (NCBI): domain Eukaryota; kingdom Metazoa; phylum Chordata; class Aves; order Passeriformes; family Timaliidae; genus Illadopsis; species Illadopsis cleaveri. The sequence goes on from VXBB01015062.1 coordinate 547,141, forward strand.
AAAGGAAAAAAAAATCATGAACTGTTATGCTATTTATCTGATGTCAGCTTTATATCTCTTCTTATTCTGGTCTTAGCACTGCAGGACTTGTTGCAAAATCTATTGAAATGCTGCAAGGGTGGTGTTTCCAGAATAGTCTGCTCACGTCTGATTTATTTTTGTTTTAAAAATCAGTTTGGTGGTCTAATCTCTCATCACTTACATAGGTATCCCTGAAGATAAGCAAGATGTCACTTGCAGGCTTTTCTATCAGCTATTGCACTTCCCTGATTCATAAAGGTGTCACTTGCTTTACCTGATACCATAGATTCAAATGATACCCTGCCCAGAATATCCCATAGGACTTGCACACAATGTGAAAGATCCTGCTTTTTGTCTCAGACTTTTCCTGTACTTCATAGCCCTTATTTATGCATTTGAAGCAGTCTGTTGTGTGCCTAAGTGCCATGGCCCCTCATTTTCCCCAGAAATCCTCCCATTCTCATCATGCCCTCTCATACCCTGAAGCTGAGCCTCAGAAGGGAGGGAGAGGCCAAGAAGCCAGGGAGGAGTTGTTCCCCTTTCAAGGCTGGTAAGACCCTGTGTTGAGGGTGTTTCTGCTCAGATCCTTCCATCCTCCACTCTGGCCTCTTCCACCAGTTGCTGCAAACTTCAGGGGAGCAGCACTGGGGATCTTGATGAGACCTCCCTGCCCAGTAGGTCTCCCTGGTGGTGGCCTGGTTTCAGAATATATATAATTCAAGTTTATCAGGAGACCTACAATAGCATACATGGCTTATTCTTTTTTTCTTTCCTCATTCTTAGTTAGCTACAGTTGGTCATGGCTAAAGAGACAGAGATAACACCCCCTTTGTTTTGTTCCTTTATGTCACTTTTTTATTACCAGAATTACTGTAGGTACATATTTATCTGTGATTTTCATAAAAATATTTTATCTAAAATACTTCTTACTTAGCATAATCTCATACAATAAGAATACTTTCCTGGCATTTTAACTTTGAGATGACCAGCTATGGAGTGACAGAGCCTGTGCCTCACACTGGGCAAACCAGCAATGAAGTAGGAGTCACCAAGGATGTCTCCATGGTGAGTGATAGACCATCTGGTTTTTCTTCCACCCCCATGAAGCTCCTCACCTATCAAAACCATAGAATGTTATAAATAGTAATTTTATACCAGTTGAGTTTCAAGGTAACAAAACCTCCTGATGGACCTGTCTTGTAAAGTAACTCACTGAAGGAGAGTGGAAACAGCATGTAAAGACAGGACACCCAAAACTGCCTGAGAGAAGGTTATCCCAAAACAGGAAATGAATAATGACAATGTTTGCTTACAATAGGGATCCGTTGGATTAAGCAGCAACCAGGGGATTACCAAGACTTTTGAGAAAAGAATCAGCTTGAGAAGCATAAAAAATGTAAGGAAACTTGTGACTGTGGGGTGACATATGGGAGTGGAAGGCACTCAGCACAGCAGTTTGATCCCTGGCTCAGATGCTGTCAGGAGTCACCTCGCTGCCATCATGTCCTGTATCCTCCCAGGATGGGGTGCAAGAGTAGAAGATCCCACAGCTTGGAGCCCATGGAGTTCCTTCTCACCAGCACACGGAGTACCAGGCAGCAGAGACCTGCACTGGTACACATAAAGACACAGGAACCCCCTCTCCAGCAGGAGAATGTGCATGGCCACAAGAGAAGGGTGCACTTGTCACCCCCCGTCCTGTAAGAGAGGGGTGTGCACACCTAACTACACTCCTGTGGGACTAGAAATGGTGGAGATTAGGCAGTTTAGCAATTTACAGGTGTGTTTTAACATCCTGCAAATGTTTTGCACTCTGGTTTATCTGTCAGCCTGTTGATATTGATCCAAAAGGTGAAGTTCACAGTGCCAGCTAATTATGTGTCATTAATAAATCAGTAAACCACTTAGATCCTGATCTGAGTTAAACCACTTAAGTGAAACAAGTCTTGCCTGCCACAGTCCCTGGTGTTAAAAAAGTCATATGCTATTAAAAACACAATGAGCAATTAGCTTAAGTACCCCTGAATTGCACTCAAGTTACAATAGGTCTTTAACTTGGCTGATTGACTATTTCATTTCCTAGCAGAAATGTAGTTAGAAGTTAACATGCCTCTTCTTGATGATCTAATTATCTCAAAGACAGTTGCTGGCTACAGTCCTGTGCATTCCTGAGCCATTCCTCTCTTTATCTTGTCACCCCAATACGAGCTTGTATTACAGAAAGCAAATTTCTTATTTCCAAATTATGTTTCAGTAGGTAGTTTCTTTTCACATGCATTGGTGTAATTTCCAGCCCAGATGTTGAACCTGGGAAAATACCTCCTAGATGAACAGTCTCTAATTTCTCATAGTTGTCATGCTACAACCAAACAAATTAAAAATAATTGATGAGCTGAGAGAGTGCAGAAAGAACAGAATTAAATAAAAGTTTCCTGTTCAACAAAAGCATTGAAAAGTAAAATGTAGCTAAAGCTTCTGGATCCTCAAGTATGAGCTGAAAAGCAAGAGGCTTCAACAATTACTTCCACAGAAACAACACAACCCCTAGAATTTAGTGAAAATATTAATCATGAAACATGGAAAATAAATTTCAAACATATAATTCAAATGTCCCATAACAAAAATACACATGTAATTGTTATGAATTTAACAGAAAGAAAACAATAAATCTACTGGTCAGCTACAGTTTTTAACCTAAAAGAAGCTCTAGCAAGGGGCCAGCCCACCAAGGACATCCTTGCATCTGCAGAACAGGACCTCAGAAGGAACAAGCTCAGTTTCAGAGGAAGATCCCTGTATAGAAGACCTCCTTCCTATTATGGAAGGACTGACATTAAACTGCTTTACTGCAGATAGGCAAGGGCACGTCCCTAATTTGCCACCCTGTTTCTTGGGAGGTTAGACCCATTACATTTGTTTTGTTATCCTGTAGTTACTTAAACCAGCAGGATCTTGTTTTGTGGTTAGTGGTGGCTGTTGAGGTGAAAATGAATGGTTTCTCAAAACCCTTGCCTATGGCCATATCCTTTGAATTGTCTTTCTTTGACACCACTTTTCAGCCTGAAAGCGTAAAAAGTCTTGCATTCCTCATGCAAAGTTGCTACTCACTCTTTAGATTAGAAACAATCTTTTCAGTAGATGTTAGATGTGGATGTTATTAAGTATAATGGGTTTATAATTAGGGCTCTCATACAATGCCAAAAAATCCACAAATCCACTAGTAAAAGTTAACAACCAACAAGAGAAACATGAAGTTATCATTTTCAGAGCTATATTGGAAATCAGAGCTCCAATAAAGCACTATAAAGCTTACTTATAGGAATATATATAAAAACCCAATTACATGATCAATATGCTTTATGATGAAGAAGAATAAAAGCTACACACCCTCAAACTAATTTTAAGATGTCCCTGATGGATTCACAGTCCTATTATGTGGCCTTCTTTGGCTTAAACTACATCAGCAGCACTTCCAAAGGTGCAAATGAATAGTGGCCATTTGTAAAATAAATTATCTGGCCCATTATCTAGCTAGAGCTATGGAACTGGATATGATTTAACTGTATTAACTACTATTAGTAGTTAAAAAAAAAAGGGAATAAAAAAAGTTAAACTCAAGACTACACTGGGCAGAAACAGAAGTATTAGGTTAACAGTGTCTGATAATTGGCAAGACCAAATAGGTACTGTTCCAATTAATTACAGTTCCCACATGACTCAAAGGTGTTTTGACAGCAGCAGGCACCATCTACTGTTCATTTGGGCTATGAAGACATACGGAACCAGGACAACCAAATCCACAGTACAAGCATTAAAAAGGTTATCTGTTAGCTTTGTAGTCTTTCTGGCTTTTGCCCCCAAATGTGAGCTAGAAGATTCTTTATTTAGGAATTAAAGATGCCAGCAACAAGCGGTGGGAATCCCGAGTGCTGCATCAAACCACTAATCTATTCTGTGGAAATTTCTCCACTCTGGTAAAAATATGCTTATTTGACCTGATTTGTGCAGAAAAATAAACAGAAAAGACATCACTAAAACAAACAAAAAAACCCCCAAACCCACAAAAGATGCATACGCATTTAAAAAAACAAAAGCAAACAAGCCAACAACAAGGAAACCCAGATCCCCTCACTATTTAAGAGCAAATAAAATTCATATTCTGTCCTAGAAGCACAGAATGTGGAGCTGTGGCTGAAGTACTCTTCATTATTTTTTTCCAATACATTTTCTCTTAAACACTTCTGTTTTGCTCTGTGAAAGTGAAGTAATTACTGTTTAACAGTATTATTGTTTCACTGTAATTGCAAATACTGAACAACCCATCACAGCTAAGGCAACCACAATGATTACAAGAACCTTCAGCTCCCATAGATTTGGCTAATGACACAATATGAGTACAGCTACAACATAATTAGAGGATTCTGCCCATTAGTAGAAGGCTGCGACTTAAGGTGTCTTTAAAAAGGCAATTAAGAAATCAAAAATGCACTGTATAGTAAGAAACAGACTTAAATAACCTGTCTGGATACCATGTTTTCTCTGCATCTTTTTAAACATCTGTTTGGCTCATCCACCATTTAAAAATAATACCCAATCTATCTGGGATGGCTTCATGTCCAAGCTGGGATTTCCTTCATGAGGAAATAGCCTCATGTTGGAGCAGGGGAGGTCTAAGTTGCATATTAGGAAAAATTTCTTCATGGAAAGAGTTGCCAAACATTGGAACAAGCTTCCCAGAGAAGTTGTTGAGTCACCATGCCTGGAGGTATTTCAAAGACTTGCAGATGTGGCACATAGGACATGGTTTAGTGGTGGGCTTGTCAGTGCTAGGTTAATAGCTGGGCTCAGTGATCTTTTCCAACCTAAATGATACTATGTATTTTCCAACCTAAATGATACTATGTATTTTCCAACCTAAATGATACTATGTATTTTGAAATAAACACAGAAGTTGAACAAAAATTAGAAGCACAGAATTTTCAGGAGGATTATAGTTTAATTTCCACTGAGGTAATATTGTCACATAAAATTATTTTCTCATGTGCCAGATCAGTCATGTCTAAGTGTCAAAGATCTCTCACAGATGGTCATAAGATCATTTGCCAAACAACCCTGACCTTGTGATTTGCATTTGTTTAGTGGACTCATCTTTACCAAAGAAAGCGTAAAGGAGATATTACTGTGAGACCTCTAATTCTGCAAGTGATGAATGGTTATTTGAGTATTTCGTTATTTGTACATTGGCCAATACCTTTTGAGAGGATTGGAATGTCTCTAAAGCTTAATCCAATTGTATGTCCTTCTGTGTACATCTGCAACTGACATGTGACATCCTCCATCTTCTCCTCTTTATCAGAGACTATATTAAGCCAAAAGAAAAAACCCTCTTAGCTTGCCATAATCTTCCATACAAGTTCCACAAATGTCACCATTTACTACCTTCTGGTCCACAGTCCATTGGAATAATGCCCCTTCAAGCCATCCTTTCTCTTATAAGTGTGAAGCTAAGGACTGAAAAGGTACAGAGCACCAGGAAAAAAAAATTCAAGTACAAAGACCATTGTAACTGGCATTTTGACCAGCCAGAACCACGCCAAAAATTGCAGAAAGTTGTCCAGATACTTCAGCTGAATCAATTCTTTCAATATATGAATTACAGAGATTAGAGATTCTCATGTAGGGAATTCAGGTTTACCTATCCCTTTCTGCTAAGAGAGAATGCAATGCATTGACTTAAACATTCTCAGGTATTTCTCTCAGCTCATCCACCACATAAAGGTGATAGAATTACTTGTCTTTAGAAACATGTAAATTAGAAAATTTTACTCTGTTTAAATGCTGTTCTTAATTTCTTAATCTTATCATCTGCTTATAAAAGGAGATGTTGATAAACTATTTGATTTTTTAATTATATTCAGATACATATCTAATCCAATAATTTCCTTCAAGGAAACAGCAAACACTCTTTTCTGAGAGTTCATACATAAACATATAAAAAGCTTCATCTTGTCTTAGAAATATTTGCCTTATTTGTCCAGCACTATTCTTATATGGTAAGGGAGATGTGAATGTAAGGGTGGAGCTCAGAACTACTTGAACAGGTAAGAGTTACTGTGAGAATATGTTCCATTTTATAAACATTGCATGTATTTGCTCTTGTTTTACTTTTAACAGCTAAGAACGTTATTCCCAGAATCTTTCATATTATCATTATTTGGTCAGTATTCGTCATGGAAGTTAGCTTTGAAAAGGGATTACAAAAGGAAATAATGAAAAGCTTTAAAGCCAGTTGAGAGGCAAGGTCACCTTCTGAGAAGCACAGATAAAAGCAGCAAAGCCAGGATCACTGCAAAGGGGAGATCTTCACTATCACCTAAGATACAAAAAAAAAAAACCAAAAAAACCCAACAGATAGGTCCAAGAAGGGCTTTGAAGCTGAGCCCCATGACTGCATGTGAGAGAAAAGAGCAAGAAACAGAAAGAGGTGGGGGAGTAGAGAATCACAGAATCACAGAATTTCTAGGTTGGAAGAGACCTTCAAGATCATCGAGTCCAACCCATGCTCCAACACCTCAACTAGATTACGCCACCAAGTGCCACATCCAGTCTTTTTTTAAACACATCCAGGGATGGGGACTCCACCACCTCCCCAGGCAAACCATTCCAGTACTTAACCACAATTCTGTGAAAAACTTTTTCCTAATATCCAGCCTGTATTTCCCTTGACACAGCTTGAGACTGTGTCCTCTTGTTCTGTCCGTTGCTGCCTGGAGAAAGAGACCATCACCCACCTGACCACAGCCACCCTTCAGGAAGTTATAGAGAGTGAAACATTTCAGAACAGGATGTACCAGAGGAAAGCAAGGGTGGGAAGGGAAGGGCAGCTGGCCTGGGGAACAAGTTACAGCAATGCAGATTGATTTGGTGTCATCCACGTGATCAGGTAAATCATGTCTGGATCTGGCGGAAGGACATATCAACCCTGTACCAACTGAGTGTGAAGCAGTCCATTATCTTCTATAAAACAGGCTCCTTGTCAATAGCAAACTTTTACAAACTTCATTACATAGGATTTTTTAAATCAGTAGAATCTCATCAGAGGAAAATTTTTAAGGATGGCTTATTTTACTTTAATTTAAACATGCTATTTGCCAGTGCAACCTAAAGTGAAACAAGTGTTGTCACAAACATCTTTCTGCTAGTTTAAGTGTCACATTTTAAAGTCATTTGGGCTAGAAATCACAGCCCAAGTGCATTGTCCTGCCTAGGTCAGACCTATCAGAGCAGGGGGTATCTCTAGTAGGGTATAGTACAACAAGAAAAGGGAGTAAGAAAACCAGTGGTATAGACCAGGTCCCAGAGGAAGAACATTGGATACACCAGGGTTTGTCATCTTGGAAGAGATTTTAAGGAATATGACTGATATCTATAAAATCCACCAGCACAGTAGCTGAGTATGGATCAATTGTTCACTTATTCCTCTTATAAGGGAAGCAGCATTTGAAGCTGAGAGAAGCCATGTCCAAAATGGACAAGGTTCCTTCTTATGCAACAGCTGTGGGGTAAACTGGACAAGTATCATGAGAAAAAATCCACTGTCTTACTAAACAGGCAGAAAACATGTCATCAGTTGCAGATGGCTAGGGAATGGGAGAGTATTAGGAGGCATTCCCACATCAGGTTTAGCCTTACCTGATGGTGGCTGCTCCTGCAGGCTGCAGGACATTGGGCTGCAATATTATAAAATAAGAGGCATCTTGTTCTTATACAATAGTGCAATTCTCTGCATTTCATGAAAAATGTAGCATTGTTTCCTTAAGCAGTATCATCATTCTCAAAATATTTTGCAATTCACAATTCAACTTTTATGCACAGCATTTGGCAGTTGCTAAACAGTTTGTGTTGACAGGTTTTCATTTTACAGCATCTTCACTTTTGAAATATGAAGGTGATATATCATCCTAATTGCAGACGCAGTTATAGCCACATGGATGCTAGAACTGAGGCAATCTTTCCCTGTGTTTCTAAAGTATTTAATTACTGTAGTGACAGACATATTCAAGCCCTCACTAATGTTGGCATTTTTGTTTATATCAGATGTAAGATGGCGGGTGATTCAGGATACAATTAAGGTTTTTTTCTGTAAATGGATGGAATTTGTTGTAGTAGTTGTGCTACTGTCACCTGAACATCCTTCTGCCTCCAAACTCCTCTTTGCATATTTTCTATAGGAAATGTCTTATAAATCCTGAGGACATCTTGCACCCTCATGAGGCTGTACAGCCTTGTTACCTAAAATACACTGAGGCAAACAGAATGAGACAGCACAGCAGACAAACTGCACAGCTTAGCATGCATTGAATGCAGGTAACATAAAGCCCAGTATCCCAGCTTGTCAAAAACACACATGTTCCAGAGGGTCTGCTGTGGTTTAGGAATGGTATTCTCCATTTTAGCACTACTGCAAAAAATTAACCCTGTCCTGGTTGAAACCAGAACAGGGCCTAATAGTAGGGCAGATATGTAGGCTACATTTCTTTCTCATACTCTTTCACTGTCCATTAAGCAGGCTAGCAGGTAAGAAGAGATCCCAAAGTCCATAATTTTTATCTGAGAAAGCCTGTCCCAGTGATGTCAAGGCAGGCTTTGTAAGGGTCTTTAGAGACATGAATTTCATGTATCTTACAGACAAACTCTGAGTAATCTAAGTAGAACTGGACAGTCCACCACCCAGTGTTTCATGCAGGATCTCTCTCAACCTAGTGCACCATTATACAAATTCTCTACAGGACATAAAAGGACAGAATCTGATTCTACAGGACAGGATGCAGTCATGTGCTTCATCATTGCACCATCCCTTGTCTCCAACCAACTTCTTATTCTAAACACCCTCCAACTCACTCAAGGCGTCAGGTCTCTCAATGGCGTCTCCCAGGTTATCTCTTGAGCTATTGCCTGAAGCAAGACCCCACAGTAAAGAAATCTGTAAGCAAAACATGGTTATCTGTGTCACTCTACCCTATCACACATGGCTGCTTCCCAATGGTTTCCTCCCTCCCTACCCAACCTCTGCCTCTGGAGCCTCATTCTGACCTTCCTGCCTCACTCTGCCTCCTCTCAAGCCCCTTTTCTCACCAGGCTTTGTTTTCGTTCTGACTCCCTCTGCTCATCCTGTCCCCACTCTCACCGTTTTAAGCTCCCCTGTTAATTCCTTACTGTGAGAGTGGTGAGGCACGGGGGTTTCCCAGAGCTGTGGAAACCCCATCCCTGGAAATGTTCCAGGCCAGGCTGGATGGANTGCGGGCGGGGGCAGCCGGCGGCATCCTTTGCCTCTGCTCCCGCGCCTTCGTGGAGTGAGTAGCGCCGGGCGCGCCCCGCGGGTCCGCGTCTCCGCGGCCAGGGGAGTGTCCCGCTGGGCGCGGGCGGGAAGGGCCGCGCTGCTGCGGCCACGGGATGGAAGCGGAGCAGGGTTTTGCAGGGGTGTGCACCAAAGCACCCCGATATGTTTATCATGTTTATCAGTGGTGGGGGGAGCAGAAAAGGGTGAGAGGAGACCACCAGACGCCGATCCCGCTGCCGGAGCCCGCGCCCTCTCTGAGCCAGGGGTCGGCGAACCCTCCGCCCCCTTCGCGCTTCCCGTCCGCAGGGCAGCAGCCGGTTCCTCAACGAGAGGAGCACCAGAAAAATTAATTCCGAACTGTACTGCGTGGCTGCAGCGTTTCCCGAACGTCGCTCCTATGGGCTTTCCCGTCAGGCTTTTATTAAAGTGTTTCCTTTTCCAGATGTTGTTTCTTTTTATTTGTTTCGCGTGTCTGGAATCACAGGGCAGCCCGCGTGGGAAGGGACCTGGAAAGGTCACTTGGTCCAGCCTTTCATGGGAGCGGAGCCTAGAAAAGCCTAGTGCTCCATCCAGTATCATCTTGAAGCGTCCAGTAATGGGGATTTTATTGTGTCCCTGGGGAGATTTTTTCCACTGAATGATTGCTTTTAGTGTAAAAAAAATTGTTTGAATGGTGACTTTCTACATCCGTGTCTGTCTTTATTTTTACAGAGATCGAAAATTATATAAACTGGGATTAAAAGGATTTTATGTCAAAGATGACAATGACAGTACAGGTAAGAATACAATGTACTATGCAATGCGATGTGCAGTCTTAAAGTGAGTTTTGTGTGGTTATTTAAGTTGTTCCTATTTCTGTGTTGTTTTTCAGTACTTTTGCTATGGGGACAGAAGTGAATAATAACTTAGAACTTACATAACTTTCAGTTTACCATAATCTTGATGTAGAATTTTGTGTCAGTCCAAGTGCAGTGCTTATTCCTGTCCAGATAAACTTTACCATCTCATGTAATATTCACCTGGTGCATGGAACAGATTATATCACACGTCCCTGACCTTCAATCATAATTTCGACTTAATTCAAAATTGATTGCGTAATGGAGGGTCTGTGGATCCTAGATATTTGTCTCCTGCTGTCTCTACCCCAGCCTAGGACATTAGCTGTTCGTAGTTAATCTGCTGAGCCAAAAGTAGAGAAGAAGCAATAACACTGATGGGGAAAATTATGATTCACATTTATACAGTGAGTCATATAAGGAGGACCAGAAAAATAAGTCTCTCACTTGGCATGCTTGTAATCTAGGAATTATCATGGTGTATAGTCTAACAAATTCAACACCATTCCCTTACTCTATCTCCTAAATTCCTCATGGTTGCCTACCTGAACATAATTCTTTTGGTATCTCTTTTCATCATTGCTGTGTTAGTAGATCCAGCAGCATAACAGCTTGATTTGAAAGGAAGTCTGAGCAGAAATAGCTGATAATTAATAGCACAGATTAGATTGAGGCAGTGTGAGGGGAGTGAAAGGAGATTGTAAACCATTTTTTTGTACATATATGAGTGATTTGTGGTGAGAATAATCAGTTAAAAATGGAACGGTCTCGTGTCATGTGAGAATTTGGCTGTAAATATATCCTGAACAACCAAACCAAAAACCTTGATTGTTTCAAGGAAAAATTTACATGAGCTTTTTTCTCATTATCAGCTGAGCCAAGAGCTTTTGATTTCATAATTTCTATCCATATACAGCTCCTACTTTCTCCATAATATTTGTAATTTTATATACATATGTTTTTGCTTAAAAATTTGATAGAAGTGCAAGCTTGCCGGGGAGGGTAGAGTCAGGCAAAGAGAAGGTTATGAGGCTGTGTGAGTACTGCTCAGCAGCAGCCAAAACATCAGTGTACTGTCCACACTGTTTCAGCCACAAATCCCAAACACAATGCCATAGAGGCAGAGGCTGCTATGGAGAATGTTAACTCCTTTCCAGACAGACCCAGTCCAGTGCTTTGGATGTTGAAGTTACATTTTGATTCCTGTTGATAGTTATGCAGAAATTGTGCTGTTTGTGAGGAAGATTTTTAAATGAGAAAGAAAACATAAGAGGCAGTTCTGCTGTCTTTTCTATGCCATGCTATGGCATTGAGGTGTCAGAACCAGATTATATNCGATACGATGATTCTGCTCCAGTCACTACTCCAAAAATGCCTCGCTCACTTGTTTCCCACTCCCGGTTTTACCAGATTTCGGCTGCTGCGTCTTTTATTGCAGACTTTTGCTGCGATGCCCTTTCGCCCGCTCCTTTTTACCCACTCTAAACCCCATCAACACGCTCGTACTCCTCGTGGGGCGTCCCTGAAAGCGCCGGCAGCCGCACCACCCCGGGCCGTCCTCCCGGCCGCGGCGGGGCAGGCGCGGGCGGCAGTTCCGGCGGAAG
>VXBB01015062.1:559953-582421 GCA_013399915.1 Illadopsis cleaveri
TTTTGGTATCTCTTTTCATCATTGCTGTGTTAGTAGATCCAGCAGCATAACAGCTTGATTTGAAAGGAAGTCTGAGCAGAAATAGCTGATAATTAATAGCACAGATTAGATTGAGGCAGTGTGAGGGGAGTGAAAGGAGATTGTAAACCATTTTTTTGTACATATATGAGTGATTTGTGGTGAGAATAATCAGTTAAAAATGGAACGGTCTCGTGTCATGTGAGAATTTGGCTGTAAATATATCCTGAACAACCAAACCAAAAACCTTGATTGTTTCAAGGAAAAATTTACATGAGCTTTTTTCTCATTATCAGCTGAGCCAAGAGCTTTTGATTTCATAATTTCTATCCATATACAGCTCCTACTTTCTCCATAATATTTGTAATTTTATATACATATGTTTTTGCTTAAAAATTTGATAGAAGTGCAAGCTTGCCGGGGAGGGTAGAGTCAGGCAAAGAGAAGGTTATGAGGCTGTGTGAGTACTGCTCAGCAGCAGCCAAAACATCAGTGTACTGTCCACACTGTTTCAGCCACAAATCCCAAACACAATGCCATAGAGGCAGAGGCTGCTATGGAGAATGTTAACTCCTTTCCAGACAGACCCAGTCCAGTGCTTTGGATGTTGAAGTTACATTTTGATTCCTGTTGATAGTTATGCAGAAATTGTGCTGTTTGTGAGGAAGATTTTTAAATGAGAAAGAAAACATAAGAGGCAGTTCTGCTGTCTTTTCTATGCCATGCTATGGCATTGAGGTGTCAGAACCAGATTATATTCATGAATATACTTGTTACAGCAGAAGAACAAGCGTCTGAGGAGGAGAACGGTGGTCCCAATGTGAGATTAAAGGTGGATACTAATCATGCCCTGGACCTGGAAGAAGTTGAATTAGACTCAGAAGCTGAGCTTATGAAGAGCATGGGATTGCCTCTTCAATTTGGTGGGCAGTCAGCCCACAGGGACTTTGTGGTAAATCTTTACTTGCTTTATTTGTTCTGTTTGTGTTGTGTTTCCAGACATAGGGACGTGCCTCCTCACAGTTATTTCTGAGATGGCAGTTCATGGAAATGTATCTGAGCTGCCTGCATTTCATCCTGGTAACAGCACCTTAGTCTGTCCAGTCTGTCCTTAGTCTGTTGTAAAACCCCCCTGCCAGTTGGATTAAACAGGGTCAAGGCTGTGCTTTATGCTTCCATATCTATACTGCTCTCAGGACTAGAGAAACCTGATTTAAAACAGCTGTGGCAAAGCTGATGCTGCACATCAGGACAGCTAGTACACTCCAGTCTGAGCATGCATTTTCACACTGTCTGCTTTAACCATTTAGCTTTTGATAGTAATGTAAACAACTAGTTTTTCAAATCCCCCTTGCAGCTGATAAAGCCAGGCTGTTCCAAAAGGCAGGAGTGAGGCTTTTGTGCTCTGCTTCCCGTAAGGGAGCATTTGGGCTTTAGAAGGGACCTGAAGTTTTCATAGATGAGGAAAAGACAGTGCAATATTCAGTGTCCACTTTATGGAATACAGAGCAACCTGACAGTGAGACAGAGCGCTGCATGATTCCAGCCTGATTAATTTGTGAGTAAATAAGAGAAACTTGTATGTGATTTTAATTGATAACTTGTATATAGACCATACAGGTATCCAACTCCAAACCCAAAGTATATGTAAAGTATTTGTTGTTACGTAGTAATATGCAAATAAGTTGAATGGGAAAAGAATTCATTTTCTTATTAGATTACTCCTAAGTATTGTGCTTTGGACTGTGTGTACTAACATAAGGGATGTGGATGAAAGATCAATGCCAGTTTTTCAGTTTTAATTTCTTTATAGTCCACCTTATGCTTTTGTCAGTGTAACAAAACTAAAGATTGCAGCTAATGGGGTGTACATTTGCAGTCCTTTGTCCTTGTGAGTTTTGTCATCACAGGATGCCCCTCTGAAACAAGTGGAGCTGTAATTGATGAAACCAACAAGTTAACTTAGTGTTCCTTTCAGGAACAGGTTTCTGTCTTCTGTTCTACCAGATAACTGTAGTAGCCAAGTTTGTTGTAAAAAGTGAAATGATTGTGTTGCACAAATGAAAGGGCCTGCCACCTGTTTGGGCAGGAGATTGTTGTTTCCTTGTATTTCTGTTAGCCAACTTGGAGATTAATATGGGATGGAAAAGATACTGCTTCCTTCTTTTGGGTCACTCTCTTCAAGACGTACAGAGATTCAACTGCAGGATTTATAGAGTTTTTGAGTACAAAGTTATGCTTTTTTTGTGTATAGCAAGTATTTAACATTCTATGAGGTTGAGCATTATGTTTGCTATCCTAATAAGACACTGAACAGTGTTTGCTGGTCAGGCAGATACCTGGTAAAAGTAAAGGTCAGCCACCACATCCCCATAAAACAGATCCTTGATGTTTCCAAGATACTGTTTTGCTGTTGAGCTCAACCTTGTCACCATTCAATTTCTGACCAGCTTCACTTAGGATTTTATAGCATTTCTTGTTGATGAATGTCTTGCTGAATCTTTGAGCTACTAATTGCTTCCAACTCAGCAGCCCCACTTCTGTCTATCATTCTGCTGTGTGTTCTATCATTTTGTGTGTATGTGTTTCTACAGACTTTCTTGCAGCTCTTCCTCACAGCTTCCTCAGAAGTGTCAGATGAGGTTATGGAGCAGGGCCCTATCAGATCCAGAAACTCTACAGCCTTTTTGAGGAGAAAGCTAACAGCAGGATTACACTGAGAGGGAGGGTTCCAATGGAAACAGAAATGTGACTGGAGAGAGGACAAGATTGTATATATGTTGTAGACTTATAATTTTTCCCTTATCTTTTAGGCAACAGAAAATTACAGAAATAAAAATAATCTGAAGATTACAAAAAAGAAAAAGAAGAAGAAAAAAGAGTTACAACAAAAACACAAGGATAAAATGGGGCAGGAGTGCCAGGACGAAGCTTGTGGTGGTTGTATCCAGCCCGTTTCTGGGGAGCTGGCCCTAGCTACAGAACAATGCGAGTTGAGCAGCAAACCTCAGGCTGTAAGTGAAGGGAACTGTGAAAGTTCAGAAAGCCTTGCAAGTGAGGCTTTACCCAGTGAACTAAAGGAAAAATGGGAGAAGTACTGGAACGAGTACAGAGAGGGTCTTCTTTGGCAAAGTTGGTTGGAAAAGCACCAAGAGGTCTCATCATCTGAGGGCACCACAGCTTCTGAGCCTTGGAATAGTCCAGATACTAAGGAAGAATGGGAACAGCATTATAGTGAACTCTACTGGTATTACTGGGAACAGTTTCAGTACTGGACAAGACAAGGATGGACTACTGAGAGCTCCCATGGTGACAAGGTGGAAACTAAAGGGGTTACACAGGAGACTGATTTTTCAGGAGAAATGGGCTTGGTTAGCCCAGGACCTGAGCACAGTGAACTGCTGAGCTTGGAGCTGTCTCCCTTCAACACCAGAAGTGAGGAAACACTCCCTTCAAGTGCTGAGCCCCACAGTGAAATAATCTCTGGGATTTGTAATTTAAGTCTGAATTTGGAGGAAGTGGAGCAGAACAATGCTGCTGTAACAGTAGCCCACAAAGATCCTGAAGAACAGAGTTCATCTGACAGTGGAAGCCAGAAGGAGCCCTGTGATGGAGGAGGCAGGAAAAGGAGTGCATCTTGTGAAAATAAAAGTGTTAACCAGTCAGGTAATACAAAAATCAGATAAAGTTGGTTTTCAGAATTCTCTAGGTGGTTTTGTGTAAGAAATGAGGGCATGTCTGTATTATGCCATTTTTTAAAAGTCAAGTAGATATTTTGTGGAATGATTACATACTTGGTTGCTTTTTCTTCCCTCTGCTTCTTTGGATGATTTCTCATCTCTAACCTGTATATTGAATGTGTTCTTCAGCCAGAAATGGTTTTAACAGAACGTGTACTTTATAAATCTTAAAATGCACTACAGAAATTGGTGAAAGATCACTGTTAGTGCGTATTTAAGTATTTATCTTAGTCTTGATATTGCAGCTGAGACTTGAGTCTGCTGCTGGTGACTTTCTAAGAGAGAAAGAAGCAGGTGTGGTCCCAGCTTGATCCTACAGTAGAGCTGGAATGGGAGAGGTGAAAAGAAAATCTCCTTTCCAAAAAGAAATGAGAGGAGTGTTTACATCTCCTCTTACTAAATTTGTATGAATATCTTTGCATAGCTAATGAGATGGAA
Source organism: Illadopsis cleaveri (assembly GCA_013399915.1). Taxonomy (NCBI): domain Eukaryota; kingdom Metazoa; phylum Chordata; class Aves; order Passeriformes; family Timaliidae; genus Illadopsis; species Illadopsis cleaveri. The sequence continues at coordinate 564,150 of VXBB01015062.1, forward strand.
ACAAAATTTTACACACAAGGAGGAAACTGTTTCAAATTTTGTATCTTTTAGGCATTTTATTTTTCTTGTAGAGATGAGGTAATTTGAAGTTGGTCCTTTATAAGATTGTTATCACTACAATGTAATACTGGAAGCTTTATTAGTATGTTGTCCCCCGAACAAAGACAGGTAAAGATGTGTGTTGGGCACACTAATCAGTTCTAGCTGCAGGACTGCTTTGGGGACAGGAAGATAAGAAATTGATTTATGCAGAAGGAAAATATGATGTATCTTTTTTCAGGTGTGCAAGAGTCATGTAGCTCAAATTCAAGTGTAAAAAAGCAGTTGCTGCTTCATGACCAAGATGAAGATGAGGATGAAGAACCTCCTGAATACAGACCTGTCAAAGTCAAGAGAAGGCAAGTCATGAAACTTACATGAGCTTTTTTCTTATGAAGTCCAGGTCCAGGAGCCTTCTGATTTATACTAATCCTACCTTTGATTGAGGATATGAGATAAAATGTCAGTACAAAGCCACATAGTCTTCCATCACTGCTTATTGCTTTGCCTCACAACAAGCAGTGAATATTTCTTCTCTTCCAGTGCTTTATGGAAACAGTGTATGGCCTTGATGACTGTAGAAGATGATGGTACTATTCTTGTGCCACTGAATACGAGATTGTTAAATTGCATAGGGCAGCTTGCTTATTTAGGTCTAATTAGTATAGACAATACCAGAACAACAGTAAATAATCTTGTGTAACTGCATTGAATGCTGCCAGTAAAATGCTCAGAGCTATGACAGTCATAAAATAGACAGTATCTGCCTTGTTGCAGTTTTGTTTTCTTTCTTCACTAAAAATGTAATCTCAAAGATGGTGAGATGGCTCTTCCTCTAATTAATAAATTTGCAGACTCAAATGTGAAGGAGTGGGTGGAAATGTTACCTGCTCATCATGTAGTTTTGTTTTGTGGTTTTTTTTCTTGTATTTTGCTGTTGCCACAGCATTAATAACAGATAATAATATAGATAATGTGATAGATGATTAGGGTAATTTGGAAATAGGGTGAGCAAACACTGTCTTCATCATGTACGGCTTGCTATTAAGTGTTTTAAGAGGTCATTCAGAATAGTTGGAATATTATAACCCCAGCAGAAGGACATTTGTCCATAGAAATGGGTAAACCAAACCAATCCAAAAATTCATGAACAAGAATAGAGTGGTGTTATTTGCTTGGTTTGGTTTCAGCAGTGTGTGGAGGAACTTACTTGAAGTCCACATTTAAATGTTTTCAATTTGCAAGATTTTTAGTGGTATAGCTAATATATATATAGCTATAGTAAAATGATTGGTTTCTTCCCAGTAAGTAACATTTTCATCTCTGTTTTTCCCTAGCCATGAGTTGGATGTGGATGAAAACCCGGTGGAAGATCCTGAGGAAACCTGCTCTGTGTTGGGTTTCAAGTGTGGCACAGGACAAAAGTAATTACTTATGAGGAACTGTGGGGCTTTTCATAGCAAGTCAGCTCTCTTGTTATTATGGAAATAGACCATTCATCTCCATTTCCTTTTTGTTAAACTGTTGGAGCAGAATCCCAGAGTTAGTCTCTGCTTTTAATAAAACTGTCATCCTTGAACTAGAGAGAGAGCAATGAAGAGTTAAAGAGAGTAATTAAAGAAAAGCGATTTGAAGAAGTATGACATATAAGGTACTTTCAGTTGTATAAATGTTAAATGGCTGGTCAGCTACCTAAATTAGAGCTTAAAGGCTCTGACAATGAATGGTCCTCTCCATTTGGAATCCTGTGAGCTGAGATCATGATTTTTAACTGTTTCATATTGGAGTGAAAAGTTCCTTTATACTAGTGAAATGTTGCCATACAAGCAAAGTGTTGCCACATGTTAGCCAGTGATATTTTTTTTAGTTGCATTTGCCAGAAGGTGAAAGTAGCTGTTTTGGAGGTTCTTGACAGCCACGAAAAAGATCTTTTTTCTGCTAATCAAGATATTTTTTTTTCATTTCCTATCCTTAGGCTGGCCTGGGAAATTGTTTTCATTTAAGTTATACAACTATTAGGAAAAAAAAATCTAAAACTAATCAGGTTAAACATTTTCAAATAAAATTTTTTAACATGTTTGTGAAGATATGTTGTTTTTGCAGCTACACCTAGTGACGTATTTTAAATGGAACAATAAAAAAAATACTTAAGTCTACATCATGTTTTTGTAGACATCAACACATGTTAAAGCTTCTACACTGGCAATTAGCCAAATAAGTCCTTATATATGTATGTATGTATCTATCTGTCTGTTTTCAGGTATGGTGGAATTCCAGATTTCACCCACCGAAGTGTGCAGTACTTGGAGAAAAAAGCAAAACTCAAGTCCAAATTCTTGGATATGCGTAAACCAAGGAAGAGCAAAAACACACACATCTTCTTTACAGAGGAATCTGAAATGACATGCAAAAAAAGCAAAACTTTGAAGAAGGTATGTTTAGTTGTTAACACTGTTGAAATTCATAGATTTATCTGCTGCCTTAGCTGTTATTGTATTATGAAAATGAAAAAAAAAAAATATTGCCCAGAGTAGATGCCATTTTTAAATGTCAGTCCACTGCTGCTTTTTTTATTTTTTTTTTCTTGTTTTCTCCCCCTCCTGCCTGCCTCCCACCAATGTAAGAATATTTAGATTAGGATGGCTATGGAAAGGCATTTGTGGAACCTGTCAAGGGAAATGTGATCTTAAATGGCCAAGTTGAAAGTCATTCCTAACATCTGGGTGCACATAGCTTTAGAGGTGTGTGTAGATTTCTGTTGTTTCTAAAAGTATCTTTGATAGTAAATTGCTTGTGAGGCCAGTTGTTAGTGCTGGCATTCCAACAGTAAGAGAAAATCTTTGTGTAGATGAGTGTATTTCATTTAACTTCATGTTTTTAGTAATTTTGAAAGGGTTTTGCTTATACCTCTACCTGCATTTATTTTCATCTATAACTTCATGCCTTTTTTTTTTTTTTTTAAACTCAGAACTTGCTAAGAAGTAGGAACACTTGTTCACTGGAGATTTTACTTAGTTAAGTCTATTTGAAAATCTGAGGGGGCAGATTTTAATGTTATTTCATTCTTCATACCTTCTTCTGGGATGCTTGGTATTCCCAAAACCCAGGTGCAAAGCACTGTTTTCTGGTGGTGGCCATACATGTTTTATTGAACTCCAGTCACATTGCTATAATTTCTGATTCATTTTTGATTTTGTGCCTGGGGCCAGTATAGTTTGATGGCAACTTTAATTATGTAAAGGAAAAAAAAGTTATAAATTTCCTCAGACTTTCAGGTAAGGAACTACTCCAGGTCTAGAGCCACTCAGAGCAACAATAATGTAAAAGGGAGCATCTGCATGTGCCTTTGTGGAGTTTGGAGTGGTGTCTGTGCGTTGGTTAGGAGCTTATGTCGAGCTCTCTGCTGTGCAGCAGAACCCTTTACCACCTGCACCATTTGGTACATCTTGAAGGTGAGGCAACTAATGTGTGAAGGTAATGTTACCTGTTTATGCTAAAAACTCTTCCCTGAGAGGCAGAGTACATCTCTGAATGCAGATTAGAGAAAAATAGTTATGAAGTAGTAGACTTGGTCAGCTGGGATGTGGCAAGTGTGACTATTTAGATATTACATGAGAATTACTTACTGTATTTATCTGTTGATCTTTTTGTTGGTTGGTTTTTTGTTTCTCTTTTGGAGGTAGCTGGCGTCTAGTTCCCAAAGACAACTTGTTTCCAAATATCTTTAAAATGGGGCATGAATAAGGGCTCCTTCAATGTTTTGAGTCTGGATATTTTACTGATTTCAAACTACACGCGGTAGAGAGTGCCTGCAGTGGCAAGTGCTTTTGAACTGTAAGGCTTTTAAGCTGTACTCTGGATGACAGATCATCATCTGATCATCTGTGATATTTGGCAATTGCAGGTGGAAATGTTCCTGAAGCAGGTTAGCAAACCTGAGGAGGAAGACACATCCCAGACTGCCGCCCCTCAGGGTAAAGCAGAGGTGTTGTCTGCGAGCAGCAGCGACTCAGAGGGTCAGGAAGGCGTTGCTGCCACACAGAGTGCGACGCTGGATGCTGAAATCCAGGAGCCTTCCAGTGCAGCCTGCGCAGAACCTGGAGGGAATAAGCATGAGGGGGAGGTGCGGGATGCTGCTGCGAGTGGCTGTGATGAGCAGGGGCCAGGGAGGCCCGAGCATGGTGGTGGGCGGCAGCTGGTCCCTCTGGATATTCCTGATTATCTCCAGCCAGAGACGGAGGACATCAGCCAAGGTAAATCAGTGTCCTGCAAGTTGATGGAATGAGTTGGCAGTAGACTTAATACTGCCTTCTCAAGTTACTGTGTCGTGCACTAGTTATTTATTTTGTTAATTCAATGAGACTCATTAAGTTTAAGAGGTAATAAAAGCAATTGAGAGCCGTGCTAGTGGAATTAGCTTATTTCTGGAATGCCAGAATTCCAGGTCTTGTCTTTAATGGTGACAGTATTTATAGATGAACAGTTGTTTATCCTCAAAATGGTCTAACAGGTTTACAGTTCTTGCCTTTTTTTTCCTCTGCAAGGATGAGGATGATTAAACATCAGGTAGCTGTACAGCCCATCAGGTTTTGGGTTCAAGTGCACATTGCTGAGCTCTGGGAAACATGTGTTGTTAAAATTATTTTCTAGGATTTTAAAAAATCAGTGTTATGAACTTTTCTATTTAACATGAAACAAAGGAAAGCAGGATTATTCAGGATTTTATATATAATTTAATCCTTCCTACGGTAGTTTGATTATGTTAGATCCCTACTGTAAAACTGTTGCCTAGATTGGTTTTTATTCTTAACTGATAAAAGGGCATTAAATTGATCTCTGATCCACTTATTTACTCATTACATAGAGTCTCCATATTGTCTCCAGAGGAAGATTAAGGCTCTTAAATAATGGGTGAACAGTGACAATTGTTAGGACTGTGACTAATCCTTTGAAAAACAGGATGCTCTTTTTTAATTTAAAGCCTCTAATCTTTATAATGTGGCAAACAGCAATAAAGAACATTTAGCAGTGTTTTTAAATCTTAAAACTCACCTACCAATTACATTCCCTAGCCTGCAAGAACAGTGACTGTTAACTTTTGCAGTGTCTTCCAGCTGTTGGTGAAAAAATTACTGTGAAGAAGAAGGAGACGAAGAGAAGAAGGAGGAATAAAAATGCACTGAGAACTATACCTCCTGAGGTTGCTGATGATCCAGAGCTCATCAAGTACTGGGCACAACGCTACCGTCTCTTCTCTCGGTTTGATGAAGGAATTAAACTAGACAGAGGTATGTTCAGTACTAAGTGTGCTGATTTGGTGGTATATCCAAGGATGTATTCAAATCTGTGGTTCTTCTTACAGTTTATTACTAGTTTTCTTAAAGGAGGAACGCTATTGAATATGTATTTACACCCATGGATAAATTCCTTCCCCTCCCAGCAGACAGGTGAAATGAAGTCTTGTACTTCAGAAGTGCTTTTAGTGTGGGACATCCCTGTCTGCATTAGTCCTTTTATTTGCTGAAAATCTTGCTAGACCCAAATTATACTTTGCCAGGACTTGTTCAGAAACTCAATGGTATTTTTCTATTTCTATATTTTATAAAATAATTTCATGAAACTTTCAAGTATACTGATGGATCTGGTTTCATTCTGTTTTGTTCTGACTTGCAGCAGTCACTTGCACAGCGACTTTTTTCCATGTTTACTTGCAAACCACTTCAAATCATAAATTTATCAGTAAAAGAGGAATTAGGATTACCAGACTTTTTTTTGGTTGGGTTTGCAAGCCTTTCATATCTAATGCTTTCCCTCATAAACTTGCAGATGAATGGGCAGACCAGATATTGTGGTGAAGAAAATGAAATGTTGGATAAGACAGAATATATTTCTGGTTTTATTTGCTACAGAGCTTAATCATGATGTATAGAGTATTTCGTAGCTGTGCCTGTGGACTTCTCCTTGATAAACCAGAATCCTCAGCACCAAGGTCAACAAAATATGTACTGAGATAGAGGCATATCAGTTTGCTTCAGTGAGACTTTGTTTACTTAGTAAATCTATGAGCTGTTCAGAGTTTATCATCTTCAAAGCCAGTATTTCCTGGCAGAATGAGCTAAGCCAAAATTCTTGGGATTAATGCTAAACCTTCGGTTTTATGTGGGGCTTGGTTGGTTGTTTTTAAATGAGGTCACCTTGAAACAAGAGGTGAAAATACATTTCTTCCCCTTTCTCTGCAGAGGGTTGGTTTTCTGTGACTCCAGAGAAAATAGCTGAGCATATTGCTGTCCGTGTCAGTCAGTCATTCAACTGCGACATCATAGTGGATGCGTTCTGCGGGGTCGGAGGGAATGCTATTCAGTTTGCATTGACCTCAAAAAGAGGTAAGTAGGTGTTATACAGGTTGTATACAGTGCATTAGTTTTGTTTCTTCAGTCTTTTTCCTGAGACTATTTGAGTATGTGCTCTGTTTGTTGATTTATTTTCTTTTTCGGTGCTTCTGTAGCAACAGCAGCTGTTTTACTTCATAAGACTCACAATGTGACCTCTCTGTTTTCAAAAAGGACCAATAAAACTGCTTTTCTATTTTAAGTCAGATTTGTGTTGTACTAGTCAACGCTATTTTTGTGTGGCATCATATCTGAGTGATACTCTGGAGATCACTGTTAAAAGTGGACTTCTGTCAAAGCTGCTGCTTTTCCCAGTTGTTACTTGAAGTCTGTGTACTCAAAAACAGGTTCCATGTGAATAGTACTTAAAGCACTTGAATGGAATCACCTGCAGATTCTGCAGAACCAAGTACAGAAAGTGATGACAACTTCATGTTAGTCTAATGCCTGCTAATGAAATGGTACTGAAATATTGAGTACTTCCTGTATAAAGATTTCCTGCTAGATACTCGTATCAGTTCATCTAACTCTTCTGACTAATGTTTGAGCAAGATAAATGGTAGTTTCTACTGCGCTAAATTTGGTAGGGTATCATCCAATTTATACATCTCACTTGGCTTTTTATATTTCCTGGCTAAATTTTAATTTCTGTTACTATGTGCTATTCTTGTACCATCCATCTCTCCTGGGTTGTGTTGTTTGGGGCTTTTTAAAATCAATTTTCAGAACTATGTGGCCAGCCACAGATAAATGTTTCTCTTGAACAAAGGAGAAGAGTCAGTTTCTAATGGACATCATTGAGGTTGTCCTGCCAAACCTGAGGCAAGGACTTCCTCTCTTAGGCAGACAGTGCCGTGACCAGTCCTTGAACCGAGGTGCAGGGTTGTCACAGCAGCACTGTGGTGACCTGCCCGTGCTCGTGTGGCCTTCCCGTTAATCCCTGCGTTCGCCATCTCTCGTGGGCAGTGATCGCCATCGACATCGACCCCGAGAAGCTGCGGCTGGCGCGGCACAACGCCGAGGTGTACGGCGTGGCCGAGCACATCGACTTCCTGTGCGGGGACTTCATGGCGCTGGCGGCCGGCCTGCGCGCTGACGTGGTGTTCCTCAGCCCGCCCTGGGGCGGGCCCGACTACGCCACGGCCGAGATCTTCGACATCCAGACCATGATCTGCCCAGATGGATATCCTTTCCGAGTTATGCCTTGTGGTGGGTTCCTCTCCCCTCCCCTCGGGTTTGCATGCCCAGTTGGCTGACTGGGATGATGTGGCCAGCAGCTGGAGTTCCAGATGCAAACCATTTGTTTAGTCCTCTTCCCCACCTAAATTTAAATATTTTTTATATATTTTTATTACCAAAAAAAACTGTGATGATATTTTCCTGAAAGCAAAAAATCCATCAGTGAATTGAGCTCACAACTTAAAACATTCCTTCAACAACTCCTTTTAACTCCTTTAGATTGTTTTATTAAAATACCCCAAAGTAATCAAATAGCCATGTGGTGTGTATACATATAGATAATAACTAGTTGTGTGAGCTATGACCTTGTCATTAATTCCACTTTTTAATTGATTCATAAAGGGAATATCTTACTTAAAATATCTTACTAAAACTGTTCTCAGTCATAGCACCTGCCTATGACTTGGGAAATCACAGAAGAGTTCAAGCAAAATATGAACTCTTTTAATTAATTAGAATTTTGTACTAGCTTATTAACAGTGATACTGAGCACTCATTCATCTGGGAAGGTATTAACATAATAGTTTCATATATGAAGTGTGGGGTTTCTTTTGTCACAGAATAATCTCAATTTGTTCCCTTTTTTTGATAAAGTGTAGCCATATTTATACGAGTAAGAAAAATCTTTGTGTGCCTGTGTAAGAGATTCCACAAAATGGATTAAAAAGCAAATGTAAACCAAATATACTAGCTAAAAACTGCATTCAAATTTCTCAAATACTTCTTTGTAGTTCAGGTACATTTTCATAAAAAGTAAGTGTTGGGGGTTTTTTCTACTTTTAGGGCACTAATGGTGAAATAGAGTTTCCGCATTACAGAGAAGAATCCTACTCACACACTTAAAAGAATAACTACAATTTAATTGCATAATAGCTGAAATTGAGACATACTTTCAAATTGAATGAATACAAAGAAACTTTTCCTTCTTCATCCTTGTTTTTTCCTTTACTGGCTTCTACATTTGAAATTTTCAGGCTCTCCAAGAAGATCACCAACAATATTGTGTATTTTCTACCTCGGAATGCTGATATTAACCAGGTGTGTTACTGGATGAGGTCTTGGTGGTGAATAAAATGCTCACTTAAAACATAAGTATTATAAGCACATACATAGGACAAAATTTTAAGTCTGTTCAGCTGAATGTGAGGTATTTGGGGTTTTTAAAGTTGACCCTTGTGTTAAGTGATTTCTTAGTTAATGTGTTAGTGTTTAGTTAACTAACAGTTAAGTGTTAAGTGTTTGCAGTACTTTTGATATATTTAGAAATGGGACTGTAAAATTATTTCCACGGTTTTGACAGTTTCCTCTTAAAGCAACAGAATGGGGTTTCTTGTAGAAGTGTCAAAGGCACTTGCAAGGCACATACATCATAAAAGTATCAAAACCCAATATATTTTAACCAGCTCTCACTGTCTGATAAATTGGTGAGCCCCAGACTTTCATGGCTGTCAGTTTATGAAGGAGTTGCAGGAAATTTCAGCCTGGAGTCATTGCCCTCACTGATGAGTAGATTAGACACAAATATCCTGGTGGTACTGTTGGTGTCCACACAGGTGTGTGGTTCCATTTAGGCTGCTTGCACTGAAGTGATTCGTGATAAACACAGAATTTGTGGCACTGTTGTGGGGTTTTCAGTATTAGAGATTTTTGGTAGAAGGGGTTTTTTTAGGCTTTTACATGACTAAAAATTTCCCTAAATGTGTGGGTTAGTTTCCTCTGTATTTTCTATGTTAATTATGTCTTGTAGCTTTTTGCAAAGATGGGAGCAGTTCTCACCTGCAAGATGCCACAGGACCTCCCAGGACTTTTTCCTGCTTTTCCAAAAATTGTGTCTGACTTGGAGCAGGCAGGGCATCAAGCCACATGGTGGCTTGTGGAATTGTTGGTGGCAAACAGCTGGCTTGAGAAATAGGCTGAAATTCACATGGCCTGAGTATTAGCAGACTCTAAGCCCATGCTGTGCACAACACCATTGCTTTGGCAGGTGATGATTCAATTCCTCTTTGCATTTCAGGCTGGTGAAATGTCAAAGTGGCTTATGAATCTTCAAACAGGGACCTTAATTTTAGGTAGAGTTTCTCTAATTACAATGTCGTACCACTGCATTTTATCAAATATTTCATTCCCCTGATGAAAGTGACCTCAGAGAGTTTTCTCCTCTACTCATGAGCACTCTTTACTGGATTTCCAAATGGCCAAAGGCATCTACATTTCACTTGTGTTCCCACAAAAGCATCCAGGAATACTCCCCTCAGGCTCCCTTTCCCTACAGAAGAGCTGAGTTCTTCTGGGTGATTGGGGCAGGTGTCCTAACATCTCTACATCTTGGTGCAGTTGGCTCTGAATGATACTGATTACATCTGTGGGTTTGGCTTAACACAGATGGCTGCAGAGTAACAACTGTTACTCAAAACCATGGCTCAGTTGTTAAAAGTTCATGGCTGAGGTACTGGGTTCAGTTCAGTTCAGTGTTCCATGCTACGGGCTCTCAGGAAGGAAAATCAGCTCCTTGTGCCTTTCTTTAGAAATAGTGGCAGTATGAGAACCAAAAAAAAAAAACCCACCACCAAAAGGTTGATGATCTGAGAGGGGGAAAGAGAATGTTAATCAAGCCCACTGTTTAGGGAAGTGTCTTCAACCTGTGTGGACCAAGGCGTGTCAAACATGACTGTTCCAAACCTCACCTTGATGAATACTCTGGTCCACAGAAGTCTGTTATAGGTTTGACTACCAAAATCTGTAGCTATATTTAAGAATGAAGTTTCTGGATTTACTGCCACTACACTTCCAGGGCTGTGAATCTCAACAAAATTTAAAAAAAAAATTTAAAAAAAAAAAAAAAGCCCAGCAGTTAAAAACAACCTTGCAATAAAAATACTGTTTAACCATTAGTTAAGATGGTTCAAATTTAGGGGAAAATACATAATTTTTATGGAAGATAGCTATCAAATCACTGTTAGATAACAAACATAAAATAGGGATATAGGGATCCTGCGGCTGGAGTGAAAGCAGAGTAGTAGCTGACCTTGACCTAGCTGTGTCAGAGAACTCAGTGTTCATTGCCTTATTGGTGGACAAGATCTCCAGCCTTGTTCCACATGCTTTTATTGCAAAAACAACGCTTACAACTTCTGCAGGCACGGCCACTTCTGTGTAGAGCTGGTCTTGGCAGAGAGAAATGGGATTCTTTGAATTCCCTTAAAAAAATCAACGGAGTTTATTTGCATCGAAGAGAAGTGAACTTTTGTACTTCTACCTCAAGAGGGAGCAGCGAACCAGTGCAAGATGGTTGGTTCCTTTACAAGAAATGTAAAAACGTTTCCCTGAATTGCATCAAATCTCCTTGTTTACAAACATGTCAGAAAATTTGTAATGTATTCAGGTCTGGTTATACCTTGAATTAATCTTTAACAATATTCTTTCTAGCTAGGAATAATCAGGAATAATCATTATGTGTGTGCACATACATTGAAAAATATGTATGTTTATTACTCCCTGTTATGTAGTTGATAAGTGTAATTTGTGTTTATTTAGCTGTGCTCTGCCTCATTGGGCAGAGTGAGAAGTGTGTACTCACCTCTGGGTAATGGAATCATCCCAGGTAGTCCAATCTCTTTCCCAGACTCTTTGCTGTATCAGATAACACTTTTGCATGTTAATATTTGCAGCAAAGAAGAAGGAACCTGCAGTTTGTTGTTGTAGGACCTTCTTGGTAATGGTGGGATCCGTTCTTTTCATCCCATTGTAGAAGTTGTACTCAGTTACTGTTAGTCTCGCACTGATGGTCAGAATGTTGTCAGGGTGCTTAATGGCTCCCCTCAATAAACTGGTGAGCCTGAAATGTTGGTAACCTGGTCTGTTGTGAGACAGATAACCACACTAGCATCTTTATCAGCCTAGCCAGGTTTGGGAGATGGAGTAAGGAGGAATTGGGAGTTTATTACTTGCCCTACCTGTGCATGGTTAGTAGCTCAGATACTGGATTGTGCCTTAGTGATTGTTTAGAATGGCACCATTCTTTGAAGACAGAGGCATACTCTTGTTTGTGGTAACTGTGTCTCATTTTGTCAAATTGAGTTGTTGTTGGAGCTTTTGCTGTCCTAAATGTTGTGTCTCAGACCTGGCTATTATTTCAAATACTGCCACAAACCAGGAATGGCTTTTTGTTTGTTGTCTAGTGTAGAGTGGTTCTATGACCCTAGAATTAAGCAGTGTTCTGAACCTTGATGGTCCTACAGAACATACACATTATGCTGTGCTTTTCTTTTTTCTTGTCTTGGTTCCCACCTCATCGGGATCAATCATTTTGAGAAAATTTGGGGATAGACACAGAGGGCTTGTTCTGTCTGCAATACTATTTCCTGGATGGCAGTAGTATTGCAGTTTTCTGTTTGTGAAGGTCCAGTTGTTAAAAATGACTGTTTAATGAAGGCAGTGTAAAGATGGGTAAAACCCATTTATTTATTTGAATTCTCTCTTTTAGCTGTGATTTCAAAATGGAGACCTAGCCAAATAGGACTTGCCAAACAGAGTCATCTTTATTTAGGAGTAAATAGAACAATGAGCAAAGCAGGGAGTGAGAGGCCAGGAAACGAACAGTGGTTGATTTGATAGTATTTTTAAGATGCTTGGGTATTAGGGGAGTTGGCAGGTAAAAGACTATGGGTTGATGTGTTTTGCAGGCTGATAATTTCTAAGTGAATGTAATTGCATACACTTCAGCTGTGACTATTGTGTTAATAACAGCTTTTAAGCAGCCCACTTCTAAACTCGTGTGTGTTTGCTGTCCTTGATAAAAGAGAAAGCCAAAAGTTACCCACAGCATACACCAAGCCAGAGTGATACTTTTGGACTTCAGTCTTCCTAAAGCTCATTGTGCTTGCATATTGAATTATAGTTTGCCTGTGCAAAGTAGAGGAAAAAAAAAATGTCTGGCTTGTTAAAGGGTGACAGGACCACTGTGAGGGTGTCATAATTCACATACATACCTGCACATTTTCAAAAATGCTGCCTGAGAGCATTTTATTTTATTATGTTCAGTGTAAAGAATACCATTGCCTTCTTTTTCAAGTGAATTGGGTTTTGCTCCCCTTAGCTTTTAGGTTGGATGCAAGGGAAGAGGATTCTTCATTTTAGTAGTAGTCTATAAAATTAATGGATTCACAGTGTCCTTGTGTGACTGCATATCAATTCAAAACGCTTGTATTTCTCATACCTCAGAAAAGTTTCTAGGAGGGTAGAAAAAAATATGATAAATTTTTTGTCCACTTATATTAGTTGGTGGCTGGAACAGATAAGAAGTTACTTTACTAAAAGAGTTTCGGTATGATTAAAAAAATGTAAAAAACCCCAAAGACTGGTAGGAAAACCTTCAAGCTCAAAAGTACACCTGAAGGGTGTAAGGGAAGTTTACACCTCAAGCAACTTGTGCTCCTGAAATAATCGGCTGTGTTTGTTTCCCCTTTCATATTTTCATGTTTTCTGATGTCTCCTTTTCAAACCTGTTGGCTACTTTTTTGGTGTGCTGTGGCTGTAGCTGTGGACTCCTTTTGGTGGTAGTCACTGAACTGAAGGATGAAGGTGAGAGGGAGGCAGGGAGGTGTTAACTGAAGCTGCAGCCTTTACTTCTGCCTGGGGACAGCAGCACAGCAAAGGAGGCAGTATCTGTCCACCCAAGTAATGTGGATTTGGCCTAAAGAATAAACCAGGGTAAGGAGTGTTGACAGCAGGGAATCATTGAATGTACACAGGAAAGTGCAAAACAAAGATTTTGGACTAGTCAAGTTTTTAAAAGAAATTAAGACGCCTTTCTGTGTTCACCATTGTAGTGCACTGCAAAAACAGGAGATGTTTGTCGGTATCTCTAAAAATAGCTGAGCACCTTTGTTTTTCTCAAAGCATCGTTCCTCAATCTGCTGTTATTTTTAGAGGGTGTCCCCCTGCCAGGCCAGCAGCCTTCTGAAGCCTGGTGTGTGGCAGCCCTCCCTCACTACACTTGTCAGGCTTGACTGAGCCCTGCCGAGGAAAACTTGGCAACTCCTATGTAATTAAATTTGCAACCTCCAGCAATTTACAGCTAAGTATTGTCACAGAGGATTTGCATTTCTCTCTTTTGAATATCAGGTGGGTTAAAGAGAGTACAATACTAGATCTGTCACAGCAGGGCTTTTTCCCATGTGTTTATTTAATTTTTTTTTCACCTTTGGGTTTATCAAGTACCTTTAGTTGCTGTTTGAAATAAATCATAGTTATCCTGGGTTTAACACTTGGAGACTAGACACAGCACATGTAAATTTTCAGCTGTCCCTTGGTGGACACCACCTATCAGTGTAGGGGCATCTTGTTTTACCTGGTCTTCTAAGAGAAATGTTTAGTAAACACCAGTGTTTAATATGGATGCATTAGTCATACTTAGATATGCTAGTGACACAAACCGTGTCCAGAAAGCAGGAGTGCATAACCCCAAGACACTAATTTCAGTATTCTTATATTAGGTTGACTAATGCAATTAATATTTTAGAATACTTAAGTGACATCAGCTATAAAGTGCAAAGCCTCTTAATGCTTTTCAGAAGGGACATTCCAGCTTCTGTTTGTAAAAAATTAAAAGTTAACATCTTCCTAGAAAAACTATGGATCACCCCACAATGCTTTGTGGATTTCAAGTAAGAACAGATAAGTTGAAAAATTAACATTCCTGATCACTTGCCAATTTCAGATTCTTGTGCTATTTATAAGTCAGCCAGCCTCTGTTTTTTTACTTAAGTGGCAGGTTCCTCTCTTACAAGAACGCAGAGCATTTTTTCCTATCACCAGAAGCTGAAGGATGAAGAAACTGCTCACACTTTTTTGTCTGAAAAAACCAAAAAAATTAAAAGGGAGAAAATCAAAACAGAAAAGTAAATGCTTGATTTAGATAAGTGTGGCAGTTTTCTGTACAAGTCAATAAAGGTTCAAAGTGTATTTTAAATTAATCTGTTCTTTTCTCTTGATAGTAGGCGGATTTTTTACTCACAATAAAATAGAGGAAGTTCAGCATGTTTATATTTAAACCTGCACGATAGAGTCAAGTCTCAAGGGGCTTTAGAAGTGTTAATAACACAGCCTGAACCTAAAGTTTCAGCTGCTAACGTCATCTCAGCTTAAAGATCAGTTAAAATCTACTGCAGGCTTATAGACCTTGATAACTTTATGTTTGCTTGGGAAGTTCCCCTGCATGGGGAGCTATAGAAACAATTTTCCTGCAGCAGCCTGGGAGAATGGCAGCACAGAGCAGCACTGGCTGTGGAGCATGGACACCACCCCCCCAAACAGGACAGGTCCTCAGGGTCCAAAGTGGAGGGGCTAAAACAGACAGTGTTCAGTTTTGGTGTTTGTCCTTCTGACTGTGCGATCTCTCCTGATGAGGAATTGATGGCCTGTAAACTGTTATCCCTCAGAGACATCCTGAGTAGGAATAGGAGAGGGGAGAGTGTTGCATGCTCCAGTCCAAAATTCAAAGTCCACTGTGAAATATTGTCTGTCTGTAACCATTAAGTGTTACAGGTGTGCACCGGGCTCAGTCCAACAGAGCATGAATGGTGAAATTCTCACTCCAGTGATCATAAACACAAAGCTGGGACCAGTGCTGCCTGACATGCTCTCCCAGTCTGCAGAGGCACTGCTGCCCCAGCCTCGCCCTCAGCACTGCCTGCTACTCCAGTGCATACAACAGCTTTTTCTTTGGTTGCAATAACGACAACAATTAACTGTGACTTTTTTTGTGAGTTTCTCTGCGTGTTTGCGGCTTGGTTTTGTTTGGGTAGTTCCCTTCCACCCTGCCACTCTTCACTGCAACCTTTATGCTTCCCAATTCTAATTACTAAAATTGGTTTTACTCTTCCCCCCAAATTTGGGATGTGACATCTTTCAAGCACAGCTTACAGCTTGCTTTTTACTTCACCTGGGTGTCTCAAATGCCATGTACCCTGCAAACCAGAGTTTAGCATCTCTTGCCTCAGCACAGCATGTCAAGTTCGGAGTATTTCTCTTTGTTTCTGAAATCCTCTTGTTTTCCTGATTTGGGTGAGGAGGGTTTTTCAGTCATAAGCCACAAATGGCTTCTGTGAGTAAAAGGAGACATAAAAAGAGGATCAGAAGCATTAGCTGCCAAGGAATGTTTTCCACCAGTATTAACAGAGCAGAGATACCTTTTTTCTGATTGTGCATTAGAAGGCTTGGGATTTTGCCTCTTTTCCTGTGCATTGATTGGTTTACTTTTTGTTCTTTGTTTTTCAGGTGGCTTCCTTAGCAGGGCCAGGAGGGAAAGTTGAAATAGAGCAAAATTTTCTCAATAACAAACTGAAGACAATAACAGCTTATTTTGGTGATCTAATAAGGCATGACATCTCCTGAACTCCGTGTGGATTCTTCCAAACCCAGCCTCCCTGACTGCTGCTTTGCTTAAGCTTTTGTACAGCTGGCTAGTCAAAAATGACTTAAAGCCATTTTCCGCTTTAATTTCTGTTCACAGAAATTTGTTCTGTTTATTACTACTATCAATAAATGTTTTATAATAATTTTGACCAAACCATAAATATAGTTCTATAAAAGCTGTGAATGTGTGAAGAAAGATCGTTATAGAAGACAGTCTTGCAAGGTTTGAGCCCAACCCGTGGAAGTGGGGTTCAGGATTTCTTTGTAACTCTCACATGTGCTGCTTCTGTGCTTGCTCTGGTTTTGAGCACCCAGAGGGTCAAGAAAAATAGCCTGAAAGCCACAGGAGCTGCTGTCTGTGCTTGAGAAGTAAGAGCTTCTGATCATGAGGTGGAACTAGAGGGTCAGGTGCACCACGAGAGGTTAACCCCAGTCCACCTCTCTTGCTCCATGCTCACTGAGAAACCTTTTCAGGTTTTCTTTGCAGGTTGACGGTTCACACGTTAATTCTAGTGAGTGCTCTGGCTTGTTGCAGCTCAAAGAGGGAGCTGGGTGTGTTTGTGTCTGGAGGTGGGACTCTACCCTCTAGGTACTGTCCTTTTATTTTATTTTTTATCTCCCTGCCATTCCTCTTCATTGCAAAGATATTTTGAAGAAACCTTCTGCCTGGAGGTTTGTATCAGTAAGCAGTGGAGTTTCTGTCCCCACTATTTTCTAGGCCTTTGAAATCCTCACACAGGCTTCAGGGAGGGCAGAAATAAGCCAGCTTTTCCTGGTGAGGGCTCTCTGCTCCCACTTGTAGTTTGGAGGGAAATAGTGGCCTTTGTGCAGTTCTCCAAGCAAAAGAGAAGGCAGGTGAGAGAGAAATGTCTAGGGCATGGCTATGGTGCTCTCACTGATACACTTTTACATTAAGTCCCCAAGCTCAATGTTGAGCTTGTTTTTGAGGTAAGAGTGTAGGAATAATAATTTCTAAGATAAATTAATGCTGCTTCTCCTCTGCTTGAGTACAGCAGGATGCTGAAAGCAGCAGAAACTAAGCACTAAACCACACATCAGTACTATCCAAGAAAACTAGAATTACTGTGGAATAATCATATAAGAGGATCTATTGTCCCCATTAAGGAATGAAATCCAACTCTTCAAAACAATTCAAGAGACCAAAGTGTTGGTGTGTGCATGGATTGTTATGACTCAGTGCAAGTTTGCAGTGCAGTAAAATAGCCCTTGGGAAATAGCTGTTCTCTGGCTTTGCTGTCTTTCCAGAACCAGACAAGTGCTGAACTGTTACTGTTACATTCGTGCTTCATGGAAGGTATTTTATGAAGATACTGTGGCTAATTTGGATCACTGCACTTTGCCACAGTGCTACAGCAAGGATGAAGTTTTGTGCTGGCTCTGCATCAGTATTTAAAGGGAATTATTAAGGAAATAATATTTCTTCGAAGTTTCCTATTAGGTCATAGGGGAGTTTGGCAAGAGTGCTAATACTACAGGAGCTCTAAACCTCCTGTGGCAGTGGCATGTGAATGTAATAATGCTGTTAGATTTTCACTACAAGCTACAAACAAAAATCCAAGTCCATGAGCCTGAATGAAGAATAGATTCATTATACTGTGTATGTCACAGTACTCTGTACACTAAAATTTTGCTATATTTGGCTTACTGCTGCTTGTACAAATACCCTTGTCTTACTACTTGATTCTCTTTTCCTCCTTAAGGGGATGCTTTAGAAGTATTTTGAGATCTCACTGATGCTACTGCTATAAAAGGAAGCTCTGACAGTGAAATGCCTGTGAATTTACTTTTACCCCCTGGAAAGTAGGGTGTACCCTTTGTTCAGTGCCCAGTATACAAAGTGTGGAAACTAAAATATAAAAGGTACAACATCTACCTGTTTGAATTTTTACTTCCAGGGTAATGAACTTAATGGTGAACAGGTACAATTTCTCAATTTCTCAATTTATTTCAACCCATGTGGAGATATGTATCAAATGTGTATTTTGATACAATATCAAAAGCAGAAGAATGTCTTTGTTCATAGCTGTTCCACTCTCTAACCAAGAAGGACAAAAGGGGTTTTTTTGTTTTGGGGTTTTTTTGTTGGGTTTTTTTGGTTTGGTTTTTTTTTTTTTTTTTTTTTTTTTTTTTTTTGTGGTTGGTTTGTGGGTTTTTTGTTTTTTTGTGGGG
>VXBB01015062.1:586739-687973 GCA_013399915.1 Illadopsis cleaveri
AAAAAGAAAAAAAAAAGAAAAAAAAAAGCCATTCCAGCAAGAAAGATGAAAAAATGCCTAGAAGCTTCATGATCTCAATTCAGCCCAGAAAAGAAACCAGCAAAGAGCAGCTGTTTGACAGCTATGAACCATGAGGGAAGTGAATGTGAATATCTGTTCAGCTCAGAGCATATTGACAGACATGATGTGTGACAGGGATTAGGGACCTGGGAAAACTTCCAGGAGAAGAAATTCCGAGGAGTAGTGGGTCCCATCTTGGCAGTCACCCGTTTGGGTGAGAAATAAAAAGAGACAGAATCTACAGCTCACAGTTTATCTGGTCCTGCAAAAAGATGCATGAGTTTTAAGAGAGAAAGAAGCAGCAGATTGTTGTGCCCAGGCTACTGCAGGTGCTTGAAGGATTGCCTGGGAGCAGACCTGGATTGCTGCACAGTTTTTGCTTGTGCTAAAGATGCTGCTGCCCAGCACTGCTGCAGGACTATCATCAGCAAAGAGGAATGGCAAAAATCCATGGCAATTTGCAGTAATTTAGATAAAACAGAATTAAGGAAAGATCAAATTCCTGCTGGATTCCAGGTTGTGCTAGGCAAACACTGCCCCTTCCTTTCCTCCCTTTGTCTGTAATAAGAGTTTTGTATCGCCTTTTGGGCTGTGAAGGGATCTTTATTTTTCATTTACTCAAGAAAAGGAATCAGATTACCTTGGTGACAGCTATCAAGTCATGTTTTTCAGGCCACATGCTGAGTGGCAATGCTAGGATCTCCACCAGCACTATCAGTTTCCACAGCTTATTGCTGAGGAAGTAAGCACACAAGCTGCTCCGAGCTGGCCACAGCAGGACTCTCAATCCCTGTAGCACACCAGGCAAATTGCATTTTAAAGAAAAATGCCACAGATGCTTCAACTGGTAGGCCTGGGAGCCAGCTGTCCCATGCTGGAGGTAAAGAATAACTGGCCAATGTAACCAGAACAGGCAGCAGGGTGGTACCAGGTACCCTCTTTACAGCATCTGAAACACTTCAAGCTTCCCATGGGTCCCCAAAGAAAGCCAGGGGAAGGAGGCAGGCAGTGCAATGAGTGGCCAGCCCCCATGTAGGCAGGCTAGCACCTGCACTGTCCTTTTCTGGTTAGATCTTCATTAAAAACAGGTCAAAATGTGTCTGGGCCTTATATGATGGCATTTACCTTCTGGAGTGTGAGAACTTACACAGGAGAAAATAGCAATGCTGCAGTTTGCTGCTTGCACTATAACATGGATTTGCCAAGGGCATGGGGGGGTTAATACAAAAGAGCTGCAAGTAAACAATTGTGTAGTAAATAAGAAATGCGTAACAACTTTTGAATTCATGACTTCTTGCTGATACCTTGTTATTCTAGCTGAATGCTTACTTGGCACCATGGATGGTGTGAGCCCCAAATCCCTTCCTTGTAGCCAAGGGGAGATTCTCAGTCCTCTCTCTGTCATATTGCCTTCCTATGAGGGCAACACAGATTCCAATCCCAAAATCAGTGTCCAGCCATGCTGGAGAAGTTATTACAGCTAGGTCCATATAAGCAAGTCATGCAGCACCCTGGGAAGGGATCCTGCAGAGGAAAACAGCCAGTGCAGAGACCCATGCAGCCACACATCTCTGAGGTTTTATCACAGACCAGCTGTAACTCAGTCCTGTGGCTCACATGTGTGTTGATGGTTGGAGTGATCTGAGTTTCCCCTGGCAGGAATCCAGATTGCATGCTCCAGGGACTGCGCTGCATTGGGAGCCACAGTAAGGGGGGAAACCACAAAATTGTTTCTAAAAATGTGTTTGTGATCCAAATTAAACTAGCAGCCTGGAGATACTAGAGATAACAGGTGCCTTGCCCAGTGCCTTAATTCAGTGCCTTATGGGTGACTGAACCCAACCCAGCTCAGCATTCTGACACTTTCAAGTTGGAAGAACTGGAAGGCCAACTGCATCTTAAAAAATGAAGAAAATCACTGCTAGCTATCTGGCTTTTCCATATTTCTGTGTCTGTCTGTCTCTATGGACAGCAACTTAACAGTACTATTTTGCATATCAATATAATTTCACTTTTCTTTCACTTAAAATTTGTTTCAGTTTGAGGTGGCTGATGTCAGGCTGGTTGGCAAGCTACCAGTATCTCATTCTCCAGGGAACAGCAGTCCCAGATGGGACTGTACAAGTGGGGGCCACCAGCTGCAGGCAAGGTC
Organism: Illadopsis cleaveri; assembly: GCA_013399915.1. Classification (NCBI taxonomy): domain Eukaryota; kingdom Metazoa; phylum Chordata; class Aves; order Passeriformes; family Timaliidae; genus Illadopsis; species Illadopsis cleaveri. Next base: position 588,952 of record VXBB01015062.1, read on the forward strand.
CATGTGGTTACAGGGCATCCTGCTCCAAGCTGTGAGGGCTGGTTTGAAGCAGAAAAAGGCAGCTGGGAACTCGAGTAATGCTGGCATAGCCCAGGACAGGGAACACTGAAATCCTGACTGCCTCCAAAATTATGATCCTTTCCTTTCCTTTCCTTTCCTTTCCTTTCCTTTCCTTTCCTTTCCTTTCCTTTCCTTTCCTTTCCTTTCCTTTCCTTTCCTTTCCTTCCCTTTCCCTTTCCCTTTCCCTTTCCTTTTTCCATGGACTAAATCTGTGTGTCACCTCATGTGAGAGCTGCAGATATTCTTACAAGTGTTGGGACAGAGATGAATTTGCTAATAAATATTATTCTGTTAATTAGATACCTACCATGGGTTTTCCTAAAATAGCAGATGCTGCTATGTGAACCCCACAGTTATCTAGATAGCTTATCTCACACCCTGCCTCCCCCTCTTTCCCATTTGTCTCCATCTTATGATGCCTCAAATGCTGGTGGATGCTGGCCATCCTTATGCCCATGGATGCTTGGGATAACACAATTCTGGAGCTGCGAGGTAGAAGGGGAGCTACTGGGTGTAACTCAGAAAAGAAATGATGCAACTCTTAGAAATTAATGATGTAGTACCAAGTAGGGCAAGATTGTTTTGAAATAGGAAATAATTGTTATTGCAGACTAAGCTGGCTATGCATCCAGGTTGGGATATACAGAGTGGGTGGGCTGCACTCAGCTGGGAGGAGCAGGGCACACAGCCAGCCCCAGACAATGTGTGTATTTGTGTGCCTGGTGGCAAGCAAATCCGTCACCCTCTTTGGAGAGTGCTGCAAATGGGAGTGGGGTCTGCCAAATGGCAGACATCGGGAAAGGCACAAGGAGACAGCGCAGCATGACCACAGTGTGCGTGGCAGGGAGCACACTGGGGCTGTCCACAGATGGAAATGTGCAAATCACAGCCCTGGGCAGAGCTTGGGGTCACTGATAAAGGCAGACCCCACCTCTTCAGACTCCTCTGAGAAACTGAAAATTCAGGACGACCGTCCAGATCGATCTCATCTTCTGAGGTTGCCCAAATCTGGAGGAAATGGCAAGCCTAGATGTGGCTGAGCTGATGTTGGTGCAGAGCACACAGAAGGGCTGAAGGAAGACAAACTGATTTACAGCTCGTTAGTTCTGGAGCTAATTAGGGTCTGGATTATAATCTGCAGCATTTCTCTCTATATAAACCTGTATATGCACTAGACAGAATAAAATTCCAAAATGGGAAAACACAAGGAATGCAAGTATGTTCCCTTTTCCGCCCCCAGCCTCCTTTGCTAGTCACTCTCCCTTGGCAGCCACAGGATAAGGTATCCTAGAGCAGCTGAATGCCAATGTGGAATAGGGAGGGGGAATTTTTATGTAGCTGTTTTCTCAGTTGCATCATGCTACTACTACCAAAAATGGAATTCCATGAAATGAAGACAAGAATGACTGGAAGAAAAGAAAGCTTTTTCTTTATTTATTTTTGGGTTTGTTTTGGTTTGTTGGGGTTTTTTTGGTTTGTTTTTTTTTCTCTACAGCATCCAGTCTGTATTTAACTAAATTTCTTTCTTCTTTAGAAAACCTTTTGTCTTTTTTTTCTCACGGCAAGCTGAGGAAATATCAACATGGGACTCGTGCCTCCTCCTCTGCCTGGCCTGCCTCAGCTCAGCACATGGGTGGGCAAGGATGAGCTGCAGCTCCCTGGGGAGAGGGTCCTTACCTGAGACTTCTAGCTTAAGCAATGAGCCTCTGTGCAACACACTGAATCACTCCTCTGTGTGATAAATTGGGCCAGTCGTTTAGCTTCACATGCCCTTTAGTTTTATTCTTATCTCATATGAGTCCAAATAAGGGAAGGCTGAGACATCTGTCTTGATCCAAGCAAAACCAGATAGCTCAGAAGAGTTGGTTTAATTTACAACAAGAAACAAACCTGCTTAGACAAACCAGTAAATGTTTTTGAAGCCAGCTACTGATAAGTTTTTCTGAGTTCCACCTTATTCCAGAAACAAAAAAGACCTTGCAGAAACACCATGATTTGGGTGTTGGTCTGTGCCATATTTTAACATCTTCCGTGCAGCAGCTCTTGAGACAATGTTGGGTGTGTGTTTGTGTCAGAGATCAACAGAAAGGTGCTTTGTAAAGGTACAAGGCACTTCCATACTGCCATGATATAATGGGTTCTTAGTGACTTGTCAGTTCATGTTTTCAATTACTGTTATTACTATTATTTCTAAACTGTGGGAGTTTCTAAAATTGCTTTATATTAGATAATAAGTACACTCATTCTTCAGTTACACTAATTAGAGTTCTGAGTTTGATTGTGCCACCTCGATGGCTCCAAGAGCTGGGACTGGTTACCATACACACAAAACTCTTAGCTCTTTTCCATAAATAAATTACAGCCTTAAAGTTTTAACTCTCAGTATCCCAAAGACCATCTTTCCTACCACGGCTTTTCCATGTCTCATTCCTGTTATTTCTTTTGAGTTTCTCTCCCATCAAATGATGTATCCTGCAAAAACATTAATCTTTTTGTCTGAAATAAAAGTGCAATCCCTTAGCAATAGCTGTCCCATGGCATGTTGCTGTAGAGCACATTTCTTTCAAGCTTCCTGAATGAACAGCTCCCATATTATCTTCTCCTGGGCTGCTCTTGTGTTTCCTGCCAGTTGTGCACGCATTTCCCAGCCCTGGGAGGAGACACTGCTGACCATTGCCAGGCTACGGTCTGGAGCAGCCTAAAAATGCTGTACATGCCCATCTAGCTGAAAACAAAGCTGGTGAGCAGTGGGTAGAGCTGAGAAAAACTTTGCTTTTAATGACTACCTCAGAAAATATATCTGAGTCTAACCTAAAAAGAAGCAAAGTAGCAGAGCGAGTCAGTCAGAGCAAAGAGGGGGGTTGGGATTCAACAGTGTGGCACTGCTGCATGCAATAAAGCTTAATGTAGGTTATTATACCAGAAAAAATGTTTTCCTGAAAATGTTATAGTATTCCACAGGACAGAGCTCTAAAGGGGCATTGCAAAGGAAGAACAAACCAAAGATAGAAAAAAAATCCAGACCACATGAAACCTTGTAAGATGGTCCACAAGGACTTGCATTAAAGCGGGGAAAAGGGGCGACGTTATCTAATAGAAGTGGCTGAAATTTTTTTAAAGCCTTGTTTAGGAGACTGTGTATGCATTTTATGGTCCGCTTCCTGTCTGGCAAATATCGTTTTCTCAGAGAAAATCTAAATCTGCCTTTTTAATGATTGGAAGTTAAGTAGAGCCCAGAAACTGTGGCATAACCAGCTCTATCTAATCAGGCAAACTGTTTTGCTCCTCTTTAGACTATATTTGCATGTCATTCACTTCCCTGATTACCTTCTCACCCAGAAATTTGCACCTCTCCTATTGCCAGAGGAAGCATCTCAGCTCATTTTCTTACAGTATGAACATAAAGGAGCTGCTGGTGGATATCCATTATGATGCTCACTTCACACCTTACGTTTGCCATCAACCAAGTGCCTTCAACTTCCAGGCCCATTACAAAACCTCACTTATTCTCAGCACTGATAGAGGTTTTCCTATCTGTGCAATAGCTTAAACTGCTCACATAACAAACAAATCCTCCATGGAACTGGCAGCTTGGGGAGAGATGAAATGGCCCTCTGGGAGCTCAGGACAGAACCAGGCCTGTTGATGGCTGCCTGTGTGTGTTGGCACACAGGACACCTCGCTCCAGCTGGTGTCCAACTGCTGTGAACTGTTATGTAGCTTTACTAAAGGAGCAGGAAGAGCCAGAAGGATTCTTCCTTTAAATATGCCAAGGTTAGAACATAGTGGGTTTATTTCAAGGAAAAAAAAATATACAAATTCTCCTTTTTCTAGGACATATCTTTGATATCTAGTGGGTCTATTTGTAGCAAATATTTCCATCAACACTATGAGACAGCTCCCCAACCTAACCTATCAATGGTCCACGTACTGCATACAATCAATACGTCCTCCTTTCTGAGGTAATTTGATGTATTAATAAAGCAAACAACAACCAAATCATAAAAGTGAGCTCAAAACACTGCTCCTGGCTTGGTTTCTGCTAGGGGCCACATTGTAGGTGTGATGAACTCAGACCCTTTCCCTTGGTTTTTTACGTGCTGAGAACATGTCTTGGGGGTACCAGAAATGCCAAAGAAACTGCTTAAGTCTTCCTTAAAGGCTGCATCCCAAAATAAACCCCCTGTCTTCAGGACAACAGTACCAACCCATTAAACACTGCTGTTGAGGGAGAATTTAGGTCATTAAGATTGAATGAATAATATGTTTGAAAATGCAATTTATAAGTATTTCAATCATTCATGAAAACACTTTTGATACAGAATAAAGCTTGATAATGTCTGTGATTGTACCTTGAGCTGATGAAAGATCTGAATGGAAACTTATACAGTAGATAATATTTATTCTGGCAGTGTGTCAGTAGGCAATGTCTACTGCTTTTATTGCTTTGTGGAATAAAAGTTTTGAATTTTGCTCAGCACTGAACCATTTATTGTCTTGAAATTGGCAGCAGTAACACCCAGCTGGATGCCGGTATGTTTTGTGTTTGTGAACAGACTGATCCATGGGAAACAATCTAGCAGACAAATCAACTTCGTTATGAATTAAACAAAATCTTTACTTGGGTATAGGACATTTGAGCCTGAAGGGGCTATTATTTTGGAAAAGGCCCATAAAAGGACTTTTTAAGACAGGGACTTTGTGAGTCTTTATGATATTCTTAGACTGCCTTTAGTTATGCCTTGCTTTGCATAACACAGTGGATGTTTATAAAACAATAACTTCTATGTAAATGGTACTGGGGTCCAAAACTCTGAGATGAAAGTCAGAACAGTGCTCGGTGCCTGGCCAAAGCAGTGAGATGCTTAAAATGTTCTTCTTCTGCCTGTCCCCAGGACAGGAACTGGCATTTCCTATCTGTATCTCTATTGCATAGCACTGAGAAAATCCCTCTTATAAGCAAAGAGAGAGGTAGAAAATTTACCCAGAAATCACTGAGTGCTCAGTACCAAAACTAAGCATAGTATGAAGAGATAGTTCTGTGTGCTTGGAGCCAGTCCTATTAACTCTCACAGCCTTGTGATTGTCATGGGATCTGATGTTTTCTTAGTTCCCCAGCTGAGGGTAATCAAGGAACCACATGATAACCTTGACTTCATTAACACAATGAAAAAAAATCACTTGTAAATAACTCACTTTGTCATCGCTGAGTAAATATGAAGCCAGTCTTAAATCCTGAAGGTAAATAAAATCACCTGATGGCAATCTTGACCCTTTATTCACTCTTCATTCCCAATATTTCTTAGCTGTCTCTTAGACATGACCACACAAAAAATTGGTTCTTCAAGAAATGTCCTGTAACAGTCTTTGCATTCACCCCCAGTCAGCAAGCTTTATGATTTTTTTTTTTTCTCCTTTACTGCTCCAAAAACGTGTGCTGACAATCAGCCTACAGCAATGTGCGTTGGATATTCTCACAATTTACACATGGTTTGTTCTCTCTGTCGCTTTAATGAAGGCCTCATGTGCTCTTCTTCTCTGAAAATGCTCTATGCCCCTGCTATTACACACAGTCTCTTTGGAAGTAGTTTCTATTCTCACAGACTTCCCACGTGATTTTTGGGGAAGTAACTCTAACAGTTCCTCCACTCTTTCTGTATAAAATGCAGATAATTGTATTTCCCTTCCTGATCTGTTTTGGACAGGTTGTTTCTTAGTACAGGTATGTTATATAAAGCCAGGCTTTATAACCGATCACTGTTTACTTTTTATATCCCTTGGAGCAGGGACAGGGATTCAGCCTCCCCTGCTGCCAGGTTGGGCCAGAGGAGATGTGACAAAGGGAGGAAGCAGACACTGTTTGTCCCCACAGCTGTGCACAGGCTGAGTGCCAGCGATTACAGCCTGGACACTCACAGGTGAGCAACCTTGCGCCGGGTGACATAAAACACCAACTGAGAACCGCTAAGGCTGTTAATGCTGCTCTGAGCTGGGGCTGGCACGATAACCATTCAGGGGCATTTTTAAATTACAAAAAACTCCAAAAGAATCAGGTTCAGTCTATAACCCATGTCAAAGAATATGCTCTGGGCAGGACTTCTGCCAGTGATTGGGATGATACCGTTTCCTCTCTTGTAGTGCAGCTTTCAGAGATGGGCAAGCAGGTTCTTGTCACGTGACTTTCTCTGGACTACAACAAGCTTCAAAGACAAAGTTTCCTTATTCTTGCCTTGAATTCATATAGCTTTAAGATGTCACTTAACCATAGCTTTAACCACGTTTCAGAGTTTGAATCCTTGATATTTTCAGGAAGAAATGTGAAAAAGAAAGAAAAACATTATAGTTTCCGATCATCAAATATTTTGGGTGAGTCATTCGCCTGCATCGCCAGATAAATGCGACAGGACATCCTGTGGCCGTTGGGCAGTTTCTTTAACTTCTCCCTTTTTTTCCCTACAACCAAATAGCAAAATAGGAAAGAAAGTGGCACTAGAGTCCTGTCTAGGTGCTCCTCTTTGCTTGGATTCTCTCCCACATCAGCAGAGGGAAGTCAGTCACCTCTGGGGTTACTACCTACACTGGTGCTAGGATATATAGATGGATTGTGCTCTGCTCCTGGCCACCAGCAGGTAATTCAAACACAAAAGCTCCTGAGTGAGTTTAGAGAAGCTGATGTTATTTTCCTGAGCCTTTTGCCTTGTGGAGGAGTTTCTTCACTGGTGCTCCTCCAGGAAAGGCCTGGAAGGGGCATTTCTGTGCCACCAGTCCTTTCTCTCACCCAAATTCAAGACTGATCACCTCCAGCTAAATTTTTAGGTCTTGCATGCCCAGTAGGAGAATTTCTAAAAGATTTTATTCATTTCTTTTAGATGTCAGTAAAGGGATACAGATGGCCAGAATACCAGTAAGAGTGATGTAACTGAAGTCAAACAAATGCTGCTCCCAACAAAAGAAAGCAAGAAATCAGAACACCATAATTCTGGTCATAGAGTTGGCATATTTAAAGAGACAGAAAGAAAAGCTGAATAACTGGCAAAATAAAATACTTCTTCTCTCTACTCTATATGCAAGTACAAACAGAGCTTTTAGATCTTAGATCTATAAAAAGCTAATCTGATCTTACGCAAAGGCCTTGGGGGAAAAAAAAAATCTGATCCAAGGAAGATAAACATCTAGTCAGAAATCTTAGACTAAGCCTGAGAGACAGTTTGCATATGTGTGAGTATACATATATAATCACCAAAAATTAAACAGACAGCTTTATGTTGACAGTTCAAGTGAGAGGGAATTAGTGGACAGAGAACAAATCAATAAAGCACAATTTTCAGTAACAGTTCTTGGCAGAATTTTGGAGGCATGACTTCACATGAATTAACTGGAACCTCCTGAAATTCATCTCCCTCCTCAAAATCCCTTTTCCAACCTTGCCACTACTACGACACTTAGAAGTAGATGAAACTGGAATAGTCATGTATTAAAAAGGATTTTATTTCATTTTTAATTGTCTTTTGTTATATATTCCGTTTACATCATGTCAGGAAATGCTCTACTTTGTTTATACAGTACCTAGCACTGTGGTCTTCTGTTGTGACCATGGTTTCTATTAACCCCACTAATAATTACCAGGAGCCAAATCTATCAATAGATAAGTCTCATAACTTCATAATCTGACAGTGAAATGAAGAAATATCAATATCTGCTATCACATATGTTTAATTGAGGCACTGTTCTTCCCCTTTCTCATACACACAGAGCTTCAGCAGGCAGAACAATAAAGATAAGGCCTCTTGGTTTCATTTGATATTTACATCACCATTATCTTCAGGGTGATAAGGTCCTCCTAGTTCTTTTACACACCTCTCATCTGGATTTCTCCCACTCCCTCATTTTTTGAGTGTTTTCCTTATCTGGTCACAGGTATGCTGGCAGCAGGCATTCTGTTCTTTGTATTGACAAACCTTTTTTCCCCCCATTTTTCAATCACTGATTCTTTTCCTCTTCCCATTCCATCTATTTCACAACTGGTTTTGTCTACAAAACACCTTCTGCTCCCTATCTGCTTTCCACATCAGATTCATGCCTTGAGTCTAGACTGGAAGTCTTTAGGGCAGGGACTGTCTCTAGGTTTACATTTATATATGTTTACTTATCCTCAAAAAGCCCCAGCTTCAAACCTCAAAGTCCAATTACAGTAACTAATACTGGTGTGGGTGAAAAGGTTTTAGCCTATTAATTCCAGGAACCACTCTAAACACTACTTTCTAGCCTTAACCAAAAGTTGAAGGTTACTATCCATTTCTTCCTGGCCCTCTTAACCCCTGAACTCTCCTTTCATCCAGCTTCAGGCTCTGCAGCTTCTCTTGAGACTGTTCAATACTTGTAGCTTAGAGCCTTTTCTTTTTCTCTCTTTTATTTCCAATAGCCCTCCTGAATAATTTGGGCTTTCCTGGCTTTTCTTCAAATATTACCCGAACCATATAGTCCTTTACTAATTGTTCTCACACTATTGTTTTCTAAAGCCTTTGATTTAGCTGGCTTAGTAAAATATGCGATGAAAAAATGCCAGAGGAAAAAAAAGTGTTCCTTTGTCCCAGATGTTATTTGTATTTCTGTAATACTTGGGAACTCTAAATATAGTTTACCCACTAACCTGCTTTCAGTGTTTGTTGTTGGTGATTGTGCTATCACTTTTCTATTACGTTCTTATCACCTAGTCTGGTGTAATCACTGTAATCCTTTACTGCTCTTTGTACTTCAGAGCACACCTAATGCTCCAGTTTAAAGTTGTACTTGTTTCCTTTATCTTTGAAGACTGACACAGTTGAACCAGTTCACAAAAATAGTCTTTTCAGAGTAGTTAATTGAAAAAAAAATTGTTTAAATCATCCCAGGAAATAAATAGTGGAGCTGGGAAGGTTAGGTTTTCACATTTACATTTATCATTTTGTTTATTTATTTTTGTAAAGCCTGCCTCAATATAACCCACTACTGGATAATGTCAAAAAGCATAACACAAAGCATGTGCAGTAGCACGTTCATGGTGACATACCTGTTTTGTATGAGGAGTGGGTAATTCTCCACCGACTGCCTCTATCTAGCCTGCTTTGTCTGGCCAAAATGCACTTCTGTCAGAGAATGGGTGTATGGCTAACATGGAGGTCATACTGCTCTTTTCCATTAGTATGGCACAAACTGTCCTCAAGGTTCTTGATTTTGTTTGCAGGCAATGCCAGAGAATAATAAAGGAACAAAGGAAGCTGTCTTTCACGCTTGGCTTTGCCCCAGTCTCCTGGGGCTGGAGGTCTGGGTGATGGAGCCTGCAGCTGCAGAGCAAGGCTTTCCCAGGAGGTGACATGGGGTGGCCTCCCAGAAGCTGTGGCCTGTGCCTGGGGCTTCCTGAGGCTCTGGCAAATGCTGCATGAGCACTCTGCACAGGAGTTTGATCTCGGCTGATGCCCTCAGCCTCAGAGTGCTGCAGACAGCTGCTGTCAGAGGCAGGTGCACAGTGTGGTGGTCCTGGGCAGGTGCTTCCTGACCACCTTGGAGCTGAGCTGAGGCATAGCCTTGCCTTCACCCACCCAGTCAGCTGAACAAGAACCATCAGACTCTCCTACAGACATCTTTGTGCCTTGCAAAAATGTGCTTCTGCCTCTCTTTGCCTTCACATCCTGCCACAGTCCAGTGTGGCAGACACACTCTCCCTCTCTGTGAATTCACAGGTATAGGGAGCATGGGCAGCCAAAATGCAAAGAGTGGATTTATTTCATGACCTCACTAACAAGGCCTGGCCACAGGGACACAGGCTCCTAAGTTTGGCTAAGTTCATCCTAGCTGGCAGCAAGGTTGCAGGGGTTTGCTGCCTGCCCTCACTGTAACAAAAGATGTCTGCATGTCCCTGACAGGAATTCTCCTTCTCAGAACAGGGAGATGATGAGCAAGAGTAGCCATAAGAAATAGTGTTTTCCCATACCAACATTTTTAGTGTTCCCAGCTTCAAGGTAACTTTGAGCGAAACTATTCCCTCCTCATCAGTTTTCCTGTTTTAACCCTTTCCTACCAAGAGCCTCAGAAGTGCAACACCCAGGAAAGCAGTCCTGGAATACTGAGTGAAGCTCACCCCCGTTGGCTGGGAGCTGTTGTTCCCCTCAGGCCTTCTCATATTCACACAATCCCCATTTGAAGGTCCAAAAAAGCTTTGGGATCTCCCTGTCAGCTTGCTCCTGGCACATGCCACTGGAGTGTGGCTATTCAGTGAAGTCCCCTACACTACCAAGTTCCTCTTTCCCCTATCTGTCTCATGCAACCTGACAGTTTCTTTGAGCAGTGGGAATCCCACGGGACTCCTTCACCGAGATTTTCACTGTTTCTCTTTTTAAAGAAGTAGCCCATGCTGGTTCCTGTTTATCTTCATTTGTAGTCTCCACTGTGCAGATAAGGGGGAAGCCACGAGATCAAAAGTAAATGGTCTGCTTAGTCCTTGAAGACTTTATCTGCCGTGCCTGAAGGATCTGTCATTTCAATGACATTTCTAAGTGCCAAAATGAAATATTTTTATCACAGAGTCAATTAGGTTGGAAAAGACCTCTGAGATCATCAAGTCCAATCTTCTCATTCTAATAAGTTTGTATTCTGGGCCAATTCTTTCAGGAAACACCAGCGTGCAAGGTTTCTTTGTGAGTTTACAGTTAGTAAGTAGCTTTAACTTTACTCTGCATGCTATAAAAGCAAGTTAATACTGCTGTTGGTAGTCAAAACTAGACTCTTGCATAAACTGCTATTTGTAACTCTCCTTTCAAGAAACAATATATTAATGACAGCAGTCACCATGCAGTTCTCAGATATTCGCTACTTGGATTTTTGTTTATGTGCAATTACAATATTTATTATAATTCTACAATTATAATTGTATTATTGCAATTATTGTAATTTTGTCTTTTTTTCATACATTTCACCTCATACTTGGGACAAATGTGTTTTAATATCTCTGGTTTTGTGTTTTTTCATCAGGATTTTGCTACTCTTGTCATTACATCATATTGCATGTTAAGAGCTATATTTCTAAATCTGGCTTTTAAATATCAAGCAGGGAAATAGCTGCACACAGTGCTGCACAGGAGTGCTGTCCTGTGCGACCAATGGATACAGCATCAGGGTACAATTTTGATGGGTAGGCTCAACTTCATGGGCACCAAGTTGGGTGTGACTCTTCCAGCAGATTTCTTGTTCAATAGATTTCTTCTAGCCACCATCTGCAGATCAGCAAAGAGCAAAAGCAACTTCTTCCCGTTCAAAGACAACCAGGCATGGGAGAGCATGATGAAAAATTCTGGAGTGGAAGGTGTGCACATGAATTAATAATGTAGTCTCATTTTGGGGCCAGAGTTGCTGACAGCTGACCAGGTAGAGAAAAAGGCTTGACTGGGGTGGATTGAAGAGATGCTTATTGAGAAGAAAGCCTTAAGGAAACAGAGATTAGCAGATCAAAGACATTTAATGTTCAACTTCCGACTCAAGTCAGGGCTAGCTTCAAAGTCGGATCAGGTTGCTGAGGGTCCTGTCTAGGATTTCTGAGTATCTCCATGAATGGAGATCCCACAGGATCTCTGGGCACTTGTTGGTTTAATTACCCTCATGAAGAAAATACTTCTCCCCTAGATCCATCTGGAATTTTTACAGCGGTAACTTTGGCCATTGCATCTTATCATTTCACCCTGCACATCCAAAAAATCTGGCACCTTCTTCCCTATAACACATTTTCAAGTAGCTGAAGACTAAAATTAGACCTTCATCCAGCCATTTCTTCTCCATGATTAACACAGTTGTCAGCTTTTCCTCATGCATCATTGCGATGCAATTCTCTAATCATCTTTGTGGCCCTCTGCTGAACCAGCTCCAGTCTGCAAATTGATCACTGATGAGGAAGGGGTGAAAGATAATAGGGTAGGAGAAGAAGTAGGAGAATAAAGAGAACAAGGAGGGGAAACTTCAAAAAGCAAAACCCAGAGCAATTAGCATACCACATGCAAAAGAAAATAGAAGGTAGGAAGGCAAAAAAATAGCATGAGAAAAGTGTCCACATAGTTCCAGCTGTGCTCTATAGTAGCTTTTTTACCAGATTACTCGAGCATCTCAAGAATTTTTTTCAACAAGCTTTCATCTGTTGTTCCACTGATTCATTTTAAAGGTTAGTGTTGATGTGGTTTTCTCTCAAAAGTGGCTTACTAAAAGTCTAATTAATTTTGCAGTAGTGTGCATAAATTATGGAGAGTGTGAAGTAGGAGGTTATTCACATAAGATAGTTGCCCAGAAAAGTGAGTGATGCTGGTTTTTGCACCAGACTCATTCTCTCACAAACACTCATGTCTAAGACAAACAACCCTTAGATAGAGAGTAGGAGTGGCAGATAGTGATTCCCAGGTTCAGATTCCTTTATCTTCTTTATCACAGAAGGCATGTCCATGAACTTGCTGTGCAGCCACAATTCCCATTTGTTTTGAGGAATCTCATCTTCTGGAAGCTGCTCGCAAAAGAGTCAAGTCACACTTTTTGCTCAAAATGGTTGTCAGGGCTGTAGCTGTCACTAATAGAAATGTCTTCTAGTGCTTTGGGACTACTGTGAACCTTTCCTCTGATCATGAGCTTGACAGATCAACTGGCTGTTGCTCAATGACCCTGTTACTGTAGCTGGCAGACATTGATTTGACACATCAGGGCAGGCAGGTTCTTTAAAGGCTGGGTAATGTCAGTCCCTGGCAATGCATTACATTCATGCAGAGGTGATGGTAAAGCAGAGCAACATTTGAGTAATGTCACCAAGCAATGGGAAAAGAGCTCCCATGATTTAAAATGTGTGCACATTTGCCTTTTTAGAGGAAAAATATGGTGTATTACTCAGTCAATTAGATATTTTACATTTTCAGCAATAGCTGCAAATTATGAATCATCTACCCCTGCTGTAGGTATTTTTTCCATTTTAAAAAATCTTCCTGACTAATCTATTTGATTAGTCATCTAAGTAGATGTCAATAGTTTTCCAAAACTGTGACCTTTATTGAAATAATAATGTTATCAATAAGTGATGGGATTTCACCAAGGGCAAGTCCTGCCTGACCAACCTTGTGACTTTCTAAGATGTAGTGACTGCATCAGTGGACAAGGGAAGGATTACAGATGTCATTTATCTGGACTGCTGTAAAGCCATTAGCATGGTCCCCCACAACATCTTTCTCTCTAATTTGGAGAGAGAGGGATTTGATTAACTGGATAAGAAATCAGAGACAGTTGCATCCAGAGGGTAGTGGTCAATGGCTCAGAGTGTCAATGGACATCAGTGACAAGTGAGGTCTGTATTGGGACGAGTGTTATTTAACATCTTCGTTCATGATGTAGACAAAGGGATTGAGTGCACCCTCAGCAAATTTGCAGATGACACCAAGCTGAGTGGAGCAGTTGACACACCTGAAGGATGGGATGCTATCCAGAGGGACCTGGACAATGTCAAGAATTATGGGAATCTCAATTTAATGAGATTTAATAAGACCAAGTGCTGGAGCTGCACCTGGGTCAGGGCAATCCCTTGTCTCAACACAGGCTGGGGAATGAACAGATCCAGTGCAGCCCCTGGAAGAAGGACTTGGGGGTGTTGGTGGATAAGAGGCTGGACATGACCCAGCAATGTGCACTCAGCCCAGACAGCCAAATATGTCCTAGGCTGCATCCAAAGCAGCGTGGCCAGCAGGGACAGGGAGGGGATTCTGCCCCTCTGCTTCACTCTTGTGAGACCCTACCTGGAGCACTGCATCCAGCTCTGGGGTCCCCAGCACAGGAAGGACAGGGACTGCTTGGAGTGAGTCCAGAGGAGGCCACCAAGATGATTAGAGGGATGGAGCACCTCTTCTAAGAGGAAAGGCTGAGAGAATTGAGTTTGTTTAGCCTGGAAAAGGCTTGGGGGGAACTAATTGTGAACTTTCAGTATCTGAAGGGAACCTGCAAGAAAGATGGAGAGGACATGAGGGATCTTTTTGCAAGAGCAAAAAGTGACAAGGACAAGAGAGAATGACCAAACTGAAAGAGAGCATGTTTAGCTTAGACATTAGGAAGAAACNATGATGTAGACAAAGGGATTGAGTGCACCCTCAGCGAATTTGCAGATGACACCAAGCTGAGTGGAGCAGTTGACACACCTGAAGGATGGGATGCTATCCAGAGGGACCTGGACAATGTCAAGAATTATGGGAATCTCAATTTAATGAGATTTAATAAGACCAAGTGCTGGAGCTGCACCTGGGTCAGGGCAATCCCTTGTCTCAACACAGGCTGGGGAATGAACAGATCCAGTGCAGCCCCTGGAAGAAGGACTTGGGGGTGTTGGTGGATAAGAGGCTGGACATGACCCAGCAATGTGCACTCAGCCCAGACAGCCAAATATGTCCTAGGCTGCATCCAAAGCAGCGTGGCCAGCAGGGACAGGGAGGGGATTCTGCCCCTCTGCTTCACTCTTGTGAGCCCCTACCTGGAGCACTGCATCCAGCTCTGGGGTCCCCAGCACAGGAAGGACAGGGACTGCTTGGAGTGAGTCCAGAGGAGGCCACCAAGATGATTAGAGGGATGGAGCACCTCTTCTAAGAGGAAAGGCTGAGAGAATTGAGTTTGTTTAGCCTGGAAAAGGCTTGGGGGGAACTAATTGTGAACTTTCAGTATCTGAAGGGAACCTGCAAGAAAGATGGAGAGGACATGAGGGATCTTTTTGCAAGAGCAAAAAGTGACAAGGACAAGAGAGAATGACCAAACTGAAAGAGAGCACGTTTAGCTTAGACATTAGGAAGAAATTCTTTTCTGTGGGAGTGAAGAGGCACTGGAACAAGGTTGCACATAGAAGTTGTGGGAGCCCCATCCCAGGAAATCCTGCCCCAGGCTGACTGGAGCTCTGAGCAACCAGTTCTAGTGAAAAGCATCCCTGCCCATGCCAGGGCATGATCTTAAAGGTCTTTTTCAACCCAAACCATTCTGTGATTCTATGATCCAGCTGAACTCTTTTGGTGACAGTATCCAAGGTGCTGGGAGTCCCTTAGTAGCTACACATCTTCTGGATGGTTCTGATACCCTCCATTCTCTTTGTAGCTCCCTATTTAGTAGCCTTCCTCGGAGGTGAAAGACTTGAAAAACATATATTATCTTTCTTATTTTCAAACCCAAAATAACGCAGTTTTTTCCTGTTTACGTTCACCAGCTTTATTTAGCACAAATGTAAAAATGGAAAAACTCTTTCTATAATAATTTATGTAGATATTGAAGTTACATTAGCATCTACTGTGTGTTCTATTTTAGTTAAGCACATTAAAGTTTGAGTTCATTCTGGGCCTGCACATTTCATAAGACCACTCACAGCTGCACCTGAAGAAATTCTGTTATAGACAAGCAAATAGCAAATTAGCCATAATTATCATTAAGCAATTTGCATGCCTAAGGCAATGTATGCTTCTCTGTTGGTTTGGGGACTACATAGTGCACATCTGTGTTTCTTTTTGTGAGTAAGCTTCTGAGTACCAGGAAGCTAAAATTATTTAATTTAATCTTTATGGGCAAGAGGGCTGCCTCAGCAGCAGCAGTGTGTGCACATGCATGGAACCTAATTTCAAGTTGCACTAGTGACCTCATGTTAGTGGTATGTTCAACTTGTTAATGGAAGTTGTTTCATAAAATTTAATGTTACAGCATGGACCAGAGAAAAAAATTGCCAATATGCTTGTCAATTTCATTCATATGGATGAAAATTAATTTAAATAATCTGACATCTCTTAACAGGCATGCTATTTACAACAATAGCCTTATCACCCCAGAGCTCAGTAGAAAGTTGCTTTTGATTGAGTTATGTTTATAGTTCCTCCAAGGCTGTGGTCCAACATAACAGTAAACCACACTTTAAATACTACTGGACCAACATTGCAGTAGCTGTCTAATACAAAACACTGCCCTGATACATACAGTATAATGTTTTGATGGTTTAAATTTGTATCAATGAACTTTAAGCTGGCTTTAAAGTAAGATGGTTGCAAGTATAAATTCAGTGGTTCTTTCACAGCCAGCACTGTTCCAAGAGTCTTCCAAATGCCCTGTTATCCCTGTCCTTTTCAAGGATAACCATCCTTGGATGTCAGCTGCCAGCTTGCAGTCTTACTTGTTTTGGTCATCTCTAATGGACACTGGCCAGTCAGATTTCTTTGTCATGGATCTTACCCAAGATTTCTGCCTTGCCTCACATCTTTTCTCCAAATCTTTTCCTTAACTCTTTCCTTTGCCTTGGCATTCTCACAGTCTGCTCATACAGCACCGTCACTGACACAGTCAAGCCATAAACCTGTACAAGCCTTAAATACAACTGGTGCTCATCAGAAACCACCCCTTAGGCTGCACCACAGGGAAGCTGCCAACAGCTGAGCTGATCCAGTCAGGGCAGAAGCTGCTGGTCTAGACTTTCAAATAACCTTCTTAAAGTTTCATGACTTGTTTAGATAAGGAAAGAACAAGGATTACTTGTATGCACCTGCTAAACCAATACAGATGACTGTGGCCAAAAACAGAACAGCAAGAAAAGGGTGTGCATGATAGCCAGTAAGCTCAACAGCCCTGGGGCAGCAAATGATTGGATGCAATAAAGAGGTGGTTGTGATACTACACAGAGTATCCTAGGACATCCAAAGAGTGGATCCAGGTGACAAAGCTCACGTACTGCCATAGACTCAGAATAGGTTGATAGCGACCATAGAGAATATCAGCAATTCCCACTTCCTCAGAATTTCCTGCTACCTCAGACTTAGCCTTCCTGACTGCTTCATATCTTACCCTAAACACTTCCACACCAGATAACTTATCTAAGGCCCAGCAGCTGCTAAGGAACAACTCCTGCTGGAGCAGGCACTGCCAGCAGGAGACACTGTATGAGCTGCTTGCTACAACATATCCAGGACAAGAACTCTGGTAGTGCCCATTCTCCATTTGAGTGAGTGGAGTTGAGCCTGAGTCCAGTTTTGTTCAAGATATGATTTTCTTTTTGCCTTTGCTTTTCAATTACTTCCTACTTCTGTTTCCAACTAAAACCATTCTTTGGGGGCTCTCACAGAAGGGCTGGATGACATAAGAGTTGTCCAGGGTTGAAATTTCCAATATTCCAAAGTGTGGGGCAAAGAGCTGCAGAGCTGAAATGGATGGGATGGCACAGCTGGGATTCCAAAGCCTCTAGGGCCTGTCTCCAAGAACAGGATACAAAGAGCTTCATGGGGAAACAAGAACTGGGAACAGGGAAATCAGAGAAAAGATGATTTACTGCTCATATCCGACACATGCGTGATTTCAAGTTACAGCAAACAGCTGTCAGCCACTCAGCACAAAACAATTAGTCAGGTTGTCCCTGACAATGTGACCCTCACAAATTTCACAGGAAATGATCAAGCTGCAGCTGGTGGAGGGACAGGCTGTAGTTCCACTTGTTACACTCCTACCCTGCCACCATCTGCTCTTTTGGCTCTCTGAATCTTTGTGAAGGACAGAGCCTGCAGACGGGAGCCTGGTTTGGAAGGGCGGTTCAGAAGCCCTCCATCAGCCTTTTAGACATGCCACACAGCCATTTGGAAAGCCCACCCTGAGGTGGTAAAGCCAGAGGTCCTAGCAACAGCTAAGTTGCTGCTAAGTGCAAGAGCAGGTAAGCAGGCTCGTTCAAGATGAGGGTTATTCAGCAACTCCATACTCCAAATGGGCTCAGCAGCAGGTTTGTCCGTGGCATGGCTGCACAACATCAGACAGGCAGGAGCTATGAAATGAGTGAGTGCTGTATGTTCTGCTAGACCAGCCAGCCTCAGCTGAAAGCAGCAAAGTATCTGTGAAATGATCCACGCTAGCTCCTCTCAACATTCCAATGGCGGAAAATTGTGCCAGGCCAGGAGACAGGGAATAAAGAGATCAACCCTATGAGGTTACCCTTACAGGTAGCATAGCCTTCTGACACATTCTCCACGTCCACAGAGAGTGCAGGTTGAGAACTTTATGGGTTGCAAGTGTCACCTCCTAACTTACAACAGTAGCTGTCACCTTCCCAAGCCCAAGTTGACAGGTAATGCACCAGAAAAAATGTAGGTGTTTCCAGGTTTCATGTAACCAAGGCAACCTTCTTCTTGGTGCTCAGAGTTGCTCCAGTGATAACTACTCTCTGTCCCAGATAAGAGCTGCTTCTCACAAACCCTGTGCAACAAGGGGAAGGATTTGATAACTTCAATTGGTGCCGATTTTTTATTCAGTGGTACCAGCTGTGACTTCATTAACTCAACATCAACATGTTACCCAATGCTGTGTGCTGTCCTAGAGGGAAATGAAAGCTGCATGTGGTCCATGGATGCTTCATATAGCTGTGTGGCTGTGACCAGCAATGGGATTACTGGCCCACTGCTGTGCAGCTGTTCAAGGGCAACCTGAGCACTGCACTGCCCTTGCACAGCAGCAATGCTAACAATGGCCTTTCCATGGGGAAATTTTCTGTAGCAAGTAGCTGATACTGGAAAAGTAAATCTACTCTGCAACAACAGCCTGCTGTGGAAACTACCTCCAGACATACCATGTTGCTTCTGAACAATTTCTGTGGTGCAGAGCCTGCAAGACGCAGGCTAAATGCCTGTCCAGGCTGGTAGGTAATAGGAGATGCAATGCCCTGAACACAAGGCAGAAAACAAACAGGCAAACAAAAATATCACCACCGTGTGATCTTGCTAATTTGAAATAATCACCCACTTGCCTCTCAATTGGCTCAAATCTGGTCTTTCAGGTACTTCAATATTAGTGATCACAGAACTGTGTGCTAAATTAAGCATAAATTAAACATGTTCTTTATTAGTGTGGGCAGTCTCTCCAGACCAATAAGGATATCTGCAAATGGCCACAAGTCTTTAAAAGAGGAAGATTCCTGGAATCACTAGTTGTCAGCTCAATATTCTCATTGCCTACCTGAAAAAAATGTGAAGAATCCATCAGCCCAGCTGCTTTTCTTTGCTCTGTGAGAAGATATTCATGAGAACCACAACAATCCTTTATTTGAAGTGTCATTTCTACAGAAAGGCAATTGGGATATTCTGTAGAGTGCACGTGGGCCATTTTCAGTCTCCATCAGGATACTCAGGATGCTGTCCCACCAACAAAACCTAGTTCATTGCAGACGGTTCTCAAATTGACGTTCAGTATTGGATCTGCTTTTATTCACTAAACAGCAATTTTTCTGCTCACAGCCATGAAACAAGTGGAAACAAAATGGGAAAGATTTCTATGTATAAAAACAGGTAATGGCAGGTAAATAAAATATTTAAAATCAGCAAAGATGCAGAAGAAGCAGCTTTTACTAACTTTCAGAATTAGAGGATCTCGAGCCGAGTATTTTTTCTATCTGCTGTATTATTATGAGTTGTTCATGGAAACTGGAAGTAGCAAGATGAAATAAAAAATGCTGAATTGAGGATTTATGGCCAGCAAATATCAGTGAAATAATATGCAAGTGGCTGTACTTTAGGCAGACCACTGCCTACAGGAAAGATGTCAGCTTTCCCAGCTTTAGCCTAGTTAGTATGTGTACTGTTAGTCTGAACAACAGGTCAAATGCATGTTGAGTCAATATACAAATTTTACAAGGATCTGTGCATTATTCCCCAATGTGTTTTTAAATATTTTCCAAAATTTTAATCTTAAAATTAGTCAAGACTGTAAATTGTTTTGTGATACATTTCAAATAATCATAATGGACCTATCTTTACAAACTAAGATTTGTTTGTTTGTTTGTTTTAATTTCTCTTTAGTGTCATAATACTTAATTTTCCCAGGCTCCAAACTGGAAATGAGAACAGAAACTGATGAATATCCACATATAAGGTGCATTAATTTGTTGTCTCATGCTTGAAAGTAAAATTTATTTTCTATATTATTTTTCTTTGAACAAAAAAACCAACCCATCCTAAGCACACACAGAGCATATTAACAACAAAATTTATAAATATTCTGCTTATAGGTCAACATTTCTTTAAAATAGTAGGTTACAATAAGAGAGGAAATGATGAAAAAATTAATGCTAAAGAATATCCTGCTTTTATTTTCTCCAGCAACACTGATTGAAGAATGACTGTGTGACTTGTATCTCATTTTTTATAATCCACTCTTTACTACTTGTTTAAAAATTGCTACCTTATTATAAAGCATGTTGACAATATGCCATTTACTTAATGATAATGCCTTGAGATAAAATTATGAGAAAAACATTACAAGTAGTGACTGTGTAAGTGCTGGAATTTCTAAAGAAAAGACTGTGTCTACTGTGATTCCAAAACTCTGGCTCATACAAAACAGCCAGATGTCTAAATGTTTAGCTTTACATATGTCTGTGCTCTATCTTTCCCTGTTCTTTCATAAAGAATTTAAATCCTTGAAAATCTATTTTTGAACAAAGTGATCTTTTCCCTGCTTTTTTTTTTTAATTGAAAGAAACCAGGTATTCCTTGTGATCTCCCTCAAATTATTTCCCTGGTTATGCCATTTATGCTTTACTGACTATTTTTCACTCTTCTATGAATGCTCTGCTTTTGTATTCAAACACACTGCAGAAAGAGCTCAGCAACAATGTGAGTAAGGAATACATAAAACGTAGAAAGAAGTTTGTTGCCTGTTTTCATTGTCCATGGCAAAGTTTGATTTACTGCCCAGAGTCACTGTTCCCTGCAGTTTGCTTCTCTTCATGCCTCCAGGCACAATCCAAACAGGGACCAGCAGCAGCCACCTACACAGGTACAGAGAGGGATCGGTGTGGACTCGACAAGGCTCATTAGGTCAGTAATTAACAGTGCCCAACCAAATATCATTGGGCATCCCTCTAAGACTACGGACAAATTTCTCCACTCATCCCTGGCCCAGGTCATATACCACTCACCACTCTCAAAAAATACTCCAGAGCTGATCTGAAAGTCAACATGGTGTTGTGGTTTAACCCTAGCAGGAAACTAAGTACCAGGCAGCTGCTTGCTCACTGCCCCCTTCCCCATGGGATAGGGAGGAGACCTGGAAAAAAGTAAAAACTCAGGGGTTGAGATAAAAAAATTTAATAATTGAAACAAAGTAAAGAAGAATAATTATAGTAGTAGTAGTAGTACTAGTAGTAGTAGTAGTAGTAAGAATAGTAGTAATGAAAAGGAGAGAGAGAGAGAGGAATAAAGCCCAAGAAAAAACAAATGTTGTCCAATAGATTTGCTCACCACCCACTAATCAGTGCCCAGCCCACCCCCAAGATATGATCAGCCCCCTCCTGGCCAATTTCTCCAGTGTACAGTAATATATATAATATATATAAATACGGGGTATGACAGGTATGGAACATCCCTTTGGCCAGTTCAGGTCAGCTCCCTCCTGACTTCTTGTGCACCTGCTCACTGTCAGACCATGGAAAACTGAAAAGGTTTTGAATTAGGGTAAGCATAAACAACTACACGACAGCGTGTTACCAACATTATTCTCATACTAAATACAAAACACTGCACTGCACCAGCCAATAAGAAGAAAATGAGCTCTATCCCAGCAGAAACCAGGAAACATGGGCCAGTTTGGGGTAGTCCCCACATTCTGGAGGCCAAGAGCACAGACGTGGACTCCTCCGTTGCCAGCTGGCCTCCATATTGGAGCACTGCCTTGAAGCCATGCTTAACTCAGCAGCAGAGACATTGTCTGGGAGTCAAATCTTCCCAAAGCGGGAAATTGATTGCTGGGCATGAACTCTGGCTGGCTAATGTGACTCACAGTCCTTCCTGCAAGGACTTCCCCTTCAGTGACAGGCTTGAAGTTTCATTCTTGCCCCATTTTACACCATCCCCCATCTCTCTTGATCTATGCACAAAGACATTTAAAACGTGATGAACAGCTGATCTACAGATGTAGTGAGGCTGGAATCAGCTTTTTTTTCCCCCTTTTGATGAATATATAATGAGAGAGAGAGAGTTCCTTTCCCGCTTACGCTTTCTAAAGTAGATTTTGTACATATTCTTCTTAACAGTGGGAACAAGTCATAAACCCATGACATTTCCAATGATATTAACAACCTGTCTTGTTAAAAAATTTTTATAAAGCACAGTGTATTTATTCTACTCTAGCCCTTCTTCATATTAGTTCTTTTAGGGCAAACCTGATGAGTTTGTTCTATGTCTCCTTAATTTACTATTGCACATCAATCTATTAAGGGTAATCCAGCACCTCTTTTATTTTTCAAGACTATTCACATTATAGATAAGATTGTATTCTACTAGACTGCTGGAATCTATTATGCATTTAAGAAACTAAATTTTATTTTCACCAGTGCTTTGTTAGAAGGAGGTGAATTTCAGCCTCAGTGGAATACTTGATAATGAAATGAAGAAATAAAGAGGAAAGGGGTGAGAACTAGACAGGTGTGGGATCTGTGCAAGAAGATCTGTGCACTTCTCCAAGAAGAAAGGTACATGATCAAGGTGCTTGCCCTATAGAAGAAAATAGAAGCATGAGGTACTAACAGTGCACTCCAAACAGAAATAGCTCATTTTGCATAAGCTTTTGGAATCCAATTTTCCTGCCAAAAGAAATCTCCAGACCCAAGACAATGTATATTTAGTCAGATCTTTTATTTTTGTATAAACTTTTCACTGGGGAAAAGGTTGTTGCCTGGTTTGTTTTATTGTTATTTTTTGTTATTGTTATTATGAAATACCTTTACCTAAGTTGGGGGAAGGGAGAAAATATTTACCAACTTTTTATTAAGAGAACTTGAGGAACTCCTTATCGTTTCAACCTACAATACTTTTAGAGGCTGGTCTAATACTGAGTATTTACACAATATTATTTTAATCATTGATGATACAATTCAAAGAAGACCAGAAACTATAGCTCACCACTTTCCAGAACTATTCAGGTGCCCAGGGACATCTGGGACTGATTAAGAAATGTGACAGATTATGGTCTCACTGCTTCTATGGACTGAGTCTTCTACAGCATCAAGGCAGTGACCTGTGTGCAGGAGCCAGGGCATTGAGACGGGACTGCAGCAGCACACACCAACCAGAAGTGT
Source organism: Illadopsis cleaveri (assembly GCA_013399915.1). Lineage (NCBI taxonomy): Eukaryota > Metazoa > Chordata > Aves > Passeriformes > Timaliidae > Illadopsis > Illadopsis cleaveri. The sequence continues at coordinate 612,119 of VXBB01015062.1, forward strand.
GTGTGCCAGCTGCACATCACCATGAGTGGAAGGCCTTTACATCAGCACCAAAGATCTGTACGTCCTATTGGCATTAATCACGTTCTCCTCATAAACCCAACAGGATGTGAGCTGCACCAAGCTATTTTCAGCTATTTGAGTGTCCTGTTAGAAGTCCTCACCAGCTCCCGAGTCCACTCCAACCCACAGTTAGGCTGCACCGGTGGACTTTGGGAAAGTGTACGGAGGTGCCTTTGAGTGTCTTGCATCTTGTAACACTTTGACTGTTTCTCAGACTTGACCCATTACCTAAACACTTTTACATGGAAAGCTTAAATGTTTTTCATTTGAAATTCTGCCTTAGAAATCTCCATGACTTGAACTCACCGAACGTGGTCTGGCAGTGCACACATGACACCTTGACTCTAGCTCTTGCGAAGTTTTTCACCTGCATCCTCTGGCTGTTATGTCCATGCATTCATATTTCCTGTTTTGCTGACCTGTGAGATTTTTATTTCACTTTTCACCAGGCTAGTAAATCATTTAGAAAGAAAAGAAACATTGAAAGATAAGCTTACTTGTTCTTTGTTTCTCTCAACCAAGCCTCCAATGGACCTTAGAAGCTGTTTAGAGCGGATTTTTGACGTTCAAGATGGATTTTTGACTGTTGATGGAACAAGATAGCTCTTTTTTGCCTCTCACACTAACAGGGTTTTATTTAGCCGTAACTTTTAGAGGAGGCTCGCTCCCCTCATGATGTTCGCTCTGAGGCAGCCCCGCGGGGCTGACCCCGGACACCTTCCGCAGCCCCTGCCCCACCTCGCCCCCGGCATAGCCCTGCAGCCGCCGGCCCGGGGCCGCCCCCCTCTCGCTCGCTGTCTCGCCCCGCTGTCCACCACATGCAAATGCTCCCGGCAGCAGGAAGTAACAGCGCTGCGAACCAACCGCGGGCCGCGCCCCGCCCGCGCAGCGAGAGCAGCGCTCCGGCCCCNCCGACCTGCCCGGTAGGACTGGATGGGGTCTTAAGGGAAATAACCGCGTTTGGGATAAAAGAATCGTTCTCAAAAGCATGGTTTATGTCATACCCCTTTGCCTGGCTTCTGCTGTGATCCGGAGGGCTCGGATGCCTTCTGGCTGTTTCGTGCCGGGGAGCGTGTGAAATTAGCTGGTTAAACTCTGCAGTCGGCGTTTCAAGCCAAAACGATAGCCTTGACTAAGGTGAGGTGATGTGATCCCTGGGTATCCCTTCTTATCCTGCTCTTTTCTAGGCGCGTAATTTCTGGTGCACTCTGCAAGTTGAAGCTTCTTCCTCTTAACTGCATATGCTTGGAGTTAAAAGAAAGATGAGAAAATGGTGTTGTGATGTTTGATGCGGGGTGTTTCTTGCAGACTATTCCTATAGGTACTGTATTCCCGAGGAATGCTCTTGAAGGTTTTTTTCTTAAAATTTTAGTTTAGGAGCTGATGCTGTACCTTCAGTAAAGCAGTTAAGAGTTTCTGTTGAAATTGCATCTTTCAAGTGTTTGCAGTGAATGGGTTGGCACAAACTCATCTTGCTGCCTTAGTCCCCTCCGTTGGCACGAAAGACCGAAGGGATTAACACTTAAAACTTGTTTAGCCAGATTATATTTCCGCGGATATAGATAGGGAGCACTGAGCTGGTTTCATCTGAAACCCTAATCAATATCCCATGTCCTGCCTTTCATTCCCACCTTTGAAGAAAGAGAAGCACTCTGACCAGTCTTGATGTATATCTTAATGGACGTCATAACACAAATTGAAAATTAAAATTTTTAAACTTGATTCCATCAAGTAAGAACTTTTGCAATTTAGGAATAGTAATGTTAATTAAAAGTATCTGTAAAGTGCAAGTGCCACGTAGATAAGTCTGCACTCAACACAGTATCACTATAGAGTTAAAACAAAAAGCAGAAGATATGTGTTGAGAAATTGCAAAGCTATGTTGGGAAAACAGCTCAGTTTTACCAAGGAGAGTCAAATTGTGTTTGTGTGGATTGTTTCCATCCCAACACTGAGGACAGAATAGGTGTTATCTTTTTAATACATTCTATCAACAGCACTGAAAGTATGGATAAGAAAAAAAATCAAATAATTTTCTCTGAAAAAGTAGCAACAGGATAGAGATGAGTTAGATATTGTTAATAGGATGTTATGAAACCTTGGAGAAAGATTGAAATTAATGAACTGTGAGATCAAAAGATGTATCATTTTATGGATCTCTTCTGAGATTTAAAGCTTTTTTCTTTCTCTGTTTCAACTTTGTGAGCTACAGACTAGTTAGGAAAGAATTCTTTATTTAATAACATAAAAATCTATTTTAATTGTGTGCTGTTGAAATAAATTTTGTTTTAACCATGATAACATAGAATGATCATCTTTGTACAGTAGCTGGCTGACTTCAAGCTATTCTGCTTTTCTCTATTTTTGAGTAAATAAGAAGTTTTTCCTACAGAAATATACAGAAAACATGGTAAGGTTTAGGCCTTCCTTTTTAAGCCCCTTGACCAGTGGAGTTGTGCAATGACTCTTTCTGACAAAGCAATCAATTGCGAAACTTTACAATGCGAAGTTAAACCCTGTTGCCTTCAAGTTGTTTAATACTATGGGGTTTAATGTTACCCTTTTCAAGGGAGTTTCCATAAATGTGAAACCATTCCTTGCAAGTATTTATGAATGTATAAGTAATTATTCCATAGTACTTTTCCCCCCTTCCCAGTTTATCTGTGTAATTGAAGTGACCTCTCTTCCTATGGCCTTTTTGACTTCTGTAAGCTAAATGGCATCAGACAACAGCAAGTGTTGTGGGAAGCAGCTCCTGTGACAGGCAATGAAAACAAGTCCAAGGCCTTCCTGGCTCAGCTTAGTACCTGTTCTTCAGTGGAGTGTCTCACCAAATCAGAGATGCTACACCTGGCCCTTCTTGTGGGGCACATCAGGGAGCAACATAGACCTCTCTGTAGTTATTTGGGAAAGTTTAAGTGCTGCCGTATGTAATCTTGGATGTGATTCCATTGCTGTCACAAAAAGGAGATGTTTGCCTGCCTCTACTCTGCACATTATTTTGAATCTTAATCAGAATCTTTGAGGTTTTGGGATGAACACGTGTTGATCATGAGACAATTTTTGTTTTTTGTCAAAGGGCTAGGTGATCTGGGAAGGGGATGAGATCTTTCCTCTTTTCCGTATGTGCATATCTTGAGTAACTGGGTGACTTTTTTTCTTCTGTCCAGGGAGTTGTAAAGCCATTTTTACTCTTAGGGTTCAGGGAACCCTTTTCAAAACTGAGTGAATACAGAAGACAAGCACATGGGGAATGACTAACTAACTTAACTAACTAATTAATGGGGCGAGCATTAGGTATAACCTAGGATTCCTAGCAATCTGCTGTGGCAGCATGGCTGTACACAGAGGTGAATGTCTGCTGCCACAGAGATCCCAGAAGGATATGAGCTGTCATGTGCCAATGCAAGGGATGGGAGGAGAATCTGTGGGCCGGGGATCCTGAGGATTATGTGAGCTTTATATGCAGGGAATGATACTTCCTTTTGAAGCTATGGAGCTGAGTGTGTAAATAATTACACCAAACCATGTGATTCTGTTAAGCAGCATTTATTATAATATTGTCTCTGTAGGATTTCTGTCTCTAAGCAAAAAGGCTTCATTCTATAGAAAAACCAGTTGCCCAGCTGGGAATTAGGATTTTTGTCCTGTTGATCATATTCCTACTTCCTATTTCTCCCATTTATTTTGGTCCCCTCTTTAATGAGACCGTAGGAATGCTAGAGATGGTATAATAAGAAAGGCTTCCAGACTTGCTAAGCCATACCACAGGAAACTGGAGATAAAAATGTAAAATTGCATTTGTATGAAAACAGTCTTTAATGACGCATAGAGGGCGAAGGAGTCTGCCACCCTGTAAACAGCAATGGTGCCTTCTCAAAGAAATCAGCCTGTACTAATAAAAGACAAATGCAATGTTACTGTCCTTAGTGTGACTGTTCCTAGTTTAAACTTCATTATCCTTCAGGGAAGGATGGAAAGGTCTGTGCTTTCATATTTATTTTTGCCTGATTCAGATACATTTCCTGTTGACATTGTCATTAAATGCTGTAATTTCCCGACACTGAATTATTCACGTTTGAGTTCAGCATCTTTCCTGAAAAATGTGGCTTTGTGGAACAAAATGCAAAGGCAGAACTCATCACGTGCTGGAAGCATTTCCTCCAAATATTTGTGAGATACTTGTATTTGGTTTGTGCCCTAAAGAACTACTCAGAGAAGTAAATAGATTGGTTACTCTTGTCAAACAAACGTCAGAGGAAAAAAGGTATTTTGACACAAAGTAACACTTTGCTGGGAAGAAAAGGAGGACCCTAAGGAAAGGTGGAGGGAGTAATGGGTAGATCTCATTTCTCTGGTGGGTTTAAGGGTGGACTAGTACTGTCCAGGCCAGCCTTTGCTCTACCTTAAGTCAGCATTGCCTATCTTTTTTCAAACTGCTGGTATCTTAAGTATCTACAATTGGTTCCTGTGTTTGCACAGCACACTTGTCTTACATCTTCAGTTCAAAGGACTACAATGATAAACAGTCTGAACAAAGTGTTCTTCCTCTATGGTCTCTGCTGCATGTGGCAGAAGGCTACTTCTTCCTGTGGTTGACATACTGTAGAATTTCTTATTTCTTAATTTGCAAAGGCCAGCTGTGATAGGCAACATTGCAATCTTAAATTGGAACACGTGATAGTTCACCACAGACGTTGAAGTATGGGATGCATCTACACTTCTGCAATGGCACTTTCTGCAGTTTTCTCTATTTTAGAGGGTTGCTCCAAGTATGGAAATGATAAAATTTTGAAGGGAAAGGACTCCCTCTGGGATGTGCTTTTAACTTCTTTGTTGGTTTAAAAATAATCTGTTTCAGGAAGTTTGTCAAAAAAGCATAATCTGTTAAGTGGGCTTTCTGATGTGGTATCTACAATCTATTGCTTTTTTTTCATGTTTCCTTCATTAGTTTGTACAGATAGGTGAATACAAATCTGGTTTGGTTTGGTTTTTTTAAAATGAAATCTTATTCAGGTTTTATCTTGGGTTTAAACTGAAGCAATATGGTATCACACGAATTAGTACAGAAGTATATTTGGCTGCTATGCAGGTTTTCTCTTTCCATATATGACTGTACTAGGGGCTCAGAACAAAATTAATACCAAAAGTTAAAGAATATGTTTGAGTGAATTCCTATGTAGTGGTAACACATTTATAAATCAGTAGGTCTGACCTATGGCTAAGTTTTACTGTATTCAGACAAAAAGAATATTTCCTGGTAGTATCAACTGAGTAGGGAAAGATCTGAATAGTAACACAACTATTGCATATATTGAAATTGACTGCTCCGAGTGTCCCTTGACAGAATCATGAAGTTTATATTCATTAGATCCAGTGGACAGAAAATGGTTTTCTCCAGGGCAGCCCCAGCCTTTCCATTTGTTTTGATGGATTTTTAAAACCCTTCAGTAAGTACTAAATGCCCTGGGGAGCTGTGATTCAGGTGTGAGTAGAGAAGGGCTGGAGAAGCAGGGTTAAGTGATCGCCAGAGCTGGTGTCAGTGTCATTGAGGAAGTGAAAGTTTTTGGTAAACAAACAGGAAGGGGATGGGCAGGAGAAAGAGGAAATCCTATATTGGATGTTTTGTGTTCGACTTGTTCAAAATACATTGCAAGAGTCATTTGAATGTGGCGTTGTGATGTAGCAAAATGTGCAAATGGGATTCAAAGTACATTTTTGTAACTCCAGGCTTACCATTGCAAAAGATGTGCTGAACTGTGCAAAGGCTGGAGGAAAGCATTGCAGCCTATGAGGGGTGTTGGAAAACCTGCCTTTTAAGCAACTCTTCTGCTGGATTGCTGGTGTGGCAATTTGTCCTCCTTTTTCTGTCCAACTCTATTTGCACTGGCTTCAAGAGAGATTGCAGCAGCTGTCCTGGCACCAGTGGAGAAGCACCAAGTCATACTGAGGTGAATTCTAAGCCCATTTCTCTTGGGGTGTAGATGGCCTGATTGATGGCAGGCAGTAGATAGCTGTGCTCCCACTATGCTTGACCAGGAGAGCTTGGTCTCTTCTCAAAATCTCCTGCTGAATTTCCTTGGGAGCAATTCCCTTCCCTCTGCCATAATGCTTACCAGTGTTTCCAAAAAAGTCCTTGACGCACACTGCTTCAAATGTCTTCATTAGTAATAATGTGCTGTTTGTTTGAGGTTTTTTCTCCCCAGTTTCCTAGAAAAATCCATGTTTCAGTCTTTACCCTGCCATAGGAGTACTCCCTACCACGATTTCCCTTTTTTCTTCTCCCGTCATTGTTTTGGGGTTTTTTTTGCCAACATCATTCCGCTGTTTCTTTCTCTCCAGCTTTGTCTTCAGGACTGTCAGTGTTATAAACTGTTTATTTCATCTCTTGATTTAGATGTCTGCAGCAAATTTTCTTTTCCCTTTCTGGGAAAGCACCTTTCATAATCCAATTATCATTTGTGAACTACTTATTGGGGAATACTCGTCCAGAAATACTTACCCCCAGCCCCTTGAAGAGATAGGAAGACCAGTGGAGTACCAACCTGTCTGTACTGACATGGTTGTCAAAGTATTTTAAGGCTGTGCCTTGTTTAAGGGCAACTTTGTATTTCTCTAGGTGGTCAGCAAGACTCTTCTGTCTAGAGCACAGTTTATCTGTAGATGTAATTGATCTTTAGAGACAGCTAACTGCTGTTTGACACATCTGATTTAAAATTGTGACCTCAAACTGACTTAAAACAGGTTTCTGTCTTGCAAATGGTCAGTGTGGATTGTCCCCTGCCGCTATGTCTGCCCTTCTTGTGATGCTGCTTTGACCGTCTCTGTTCAGGTTTCTTTTCTGTTGCATGCAGGTTTTTGTGTGCTGTGTAGTGGCGCATATAAAACATTTTTGAGCCAGCATTGACCCTCCTTGTAAACACTTCTGGTTCAGGGAAGCAAAGCATGGGTTTATCAGCATGTGTGCTGGCCTGTGGAGAAAAAATCAAGTCTTGGTATTGTGGTGCTGAGACAACAGCTCTTGCTCCAGGACTGATGTTCTGTGCTCATTGGTGTTGGTGTGGCCCACACACTGACCCCACAGAAAGTGAAACTTAAGAAATTTAGCTTTGAGAAGGCAGTGCAAGTTTAGAAGAACCTAGTTCAATGGAGCTGGCACCAGCAGAAAAGAGTTTTGTTTGAGTGAACAAGTGGGAAGAGGATGCCTCAGGTAGAATACTTCTGCTCCTAATGGAACATTTAAGCAAGGCTACAAGTGTCAAAAATGCATTTGAGTAGCTTATTCAAATCATATATATTGGACTAGGTTTGGATGAGCGAAAGGTCCTTTTCCCTACTCCTGCAATAAAAGCAGGTGGTTTGTATGGTATGACACGGGAAAGTAATTTCTCCTTGGAGCACAGAATACATATGTTTATTATATGTTCTGTTTCTTGTCATACTGATTGAAAATGTATGCTTTCCTAGGGACTATAATTGTCTCTACCCAATTATTCATTACCCTTTGCATTTGATTGTTTTTTCTTTTTGTCTCTTTGCTTCTGCAGTCTTCCTGCTTAATTTGTTTCTCAGTATCAACCCTAATTCTGATTTCTTAGGGATTTTGGCCTCCTTCCCTATGCCTCTTTTCATATGATTTGTGTTGTCCTGAGAACTTCCCATGCATGGCCAAACAATGGAGAAGTCTTACCAGTTTTTAAAGCATCTTCTTTGCACAACACTTAATATTGTGGAATTAAAATGCAAGTTGTGGACTCATTACTGTTCTCCTGAAACAAACTTGGATAACCATTGTGAACACTGATTTAGTTTTAGTTCTTGCTTTGACAGTTAGCTGCATGGGCCATAAGTGCTGAAGTCACATTTAAACACTGGGGCTTGTGCACAATCTAAGGCAGTTTTTCAGAGTATAGCATAATCACATGTCCTGCCTGTGAGCTGTATGCTTGAGTAACGTGGAGTTACAAAGGTTGTAAACTTTAATGAGCAGCCAGTATGGTTGTAATAATTGCGGTGTGAAATTCTTGCAATATGAATGTGAAAATAATTATTGTCATGGTCCTCCTGTGTACTGTGAGTCTAAATCTGCTAGAATTATTGTGAGTGCTGGCCTACTTTTTAAGGTCTGTGTGCTACCCTTTGTGTAGAAAGTCCTGGTGTGAGTCTCCTGAAGTCTGTCAAGCTCCTGCAAGCCATGTGCTGTCACTTGCAGGATCAGAGCCTGGTTCAGTGAAACTTGCTTTGGTTGTAACTGCTAGGTGTTCATCTGCTATCTACTGACCGTTAAGCAGCACTAGATACAATAGAAAACACTAAGTGCTGCACAATCCAGGGGTGGTATATTGTGAATACAAAAATGTTGGTTGTTTTTGAGTGAGAAAACAAGAAATTTCAAGGCAAAGTTAAAATAGTAGCAGAGGTCAAATTATTACTTTTTAAAATGAAATAAATTAACATATTGAGCAAATGCAACGTGCATCTTTAAATCTGTCCCCTAGTCAGATCTTCTGTTTAGTATAGAATAATTTCTCTCAAATATAAAAGAACTTTAATCAAGCTAATATATTTTCATAGTTGCTGTCCTGGTAATATGGGACACTGTTCATTCTTGCCCTTGAGAAATATCATCTGCAGACATACTGTGTTTAAAATTGAAGAACTCCAATTCTTCCTTAGAATCTTTGAAGCAGGAACAGTCAAGTGAACTGTCACACCAGATATTTACAATCTTTCCTTCAAAGAGAGCTTCCAGATTCTCACTCTCACTCCTTTATGAAAATAGAAAGCATGTAAAATATTTCTAATTTTGGTTAACTTTAGAGAAACTTCTTATTCATGCTCATGCGTGCAATAAATGTGAAAAAATATGCTTAGAAGCTTGGATGTGAATTCTTATTCATCTTCATTCAGTGACATATTTCCTTCAGTGAGGTATTTCCTTTTGCTGCCACCCCAGCTTGAGAATGTAGTTTCACAAGACTTCAGTTACAGCATGTTTCCCTCTTTACATGACAGGCTTTCAGACCGGAATTGGTGAAATTTTGCAGCCCCTCAGGATGTGTTTGGTAGACTTAAGAGAAGTGTACTTGTATCTGTTAAAAAAACCCCTCTGATCTCAAGGACTTAATTTAAAAACCTCCCAAAATTGCTAATCACTGAGCTCTTTTAATTCTATTTATCATGTTTGCAACAAACTGTTGGTTCAGATGACACCCTTTGATGCTCCTCCATGTGTCACAAATTGCAGCAGTTGCTTGAAACAGTTTACTAAGCTGAGTGAGAAACCAACTGGTACATTGCTGGTTTAGATTCATACCCTTGTAGGAATATAATTAACACAGAGTTTAAAATTAAGTAAAATGAATGAGTTATAAATAGGCTTCTGTGAAGTGCCAGAACCTGGATGATGTTCTTACACCCTTGAAGTCAAGGAAGATTCTGCTACTTAACATCAGTGAGAACAAGACAAGGTGGCTCTTCCTGTGGATACTTTAACAGTTAGTGCTGAATGCTGGTCTAGTATCCCTGCAAGGATTAAATAGCAAAAAAAATTATTTCTGCCATGTAATTTAGTGGCACCGGATTTGATGCTGTTTTGTTTTTTGTTTTTTGGTTTTTTTTTGAGAACTCTTGCAGTTTCCTCTTGCAACTTGTACAAACTTGTCCAATGTTTGCAAACTTCCAGGAAGAACTGTACTCTTGAGTGTTAGCTCACATAAGCATGAATGATTTAACCCCAAATTTTTATCTGAGCATAGAATTCATTCTTGAATCCATGTTACATACCCCGGTACAATGTCCTCCGTTTCAGGAGAGTTCTGTGTATATCTAGTGCTATACAGCTAATGAAACACAACACGATCTGCTGGAGGAGTAACTTTTTTTTTACAATTTAAATGTATGCTGGTCTTTGAAGATAATTTTAAAAAATCTGCTTCTCTTTTGTGAAATTCAGTTCTTTAGATGTGCACAAGACACAGTAGGATAATATTATAAAAAGAATGCTATGTTTGAGTTGCAAGTTTAGTCATGAGTACATATCAGCATTCAAACATGGAGCTGACAGATAAAGAAGCCTTCTGACCAATGAAACAGAATGGCAAATGCAGCATGGGGCAAAGTAATATGAGTTACACAATGGTGAGGCTGTTACCGTTAGGATCCATTGACACAGAAGTCATTCTGCCCTGATTTAGCTATAACTATCATAATCCATGTTGAAAGTGGTTGTAGAATGCATGAAACCAGATAAGGTTTATAAAAATTGATTTATTCCCTGGGGATATAGTTACTTGAATTTGTAAGAACAAAAGCTAATATGAACTTATTCTGTTTCTTATTCTTATTCTGTTCCCCATTTTTCTCTTTTATTAAACACACTGAAAACAGAAGATAAACCCAAAGGAGAAGTGGCATACTTTCTATGAGACCACCCTCAAAACCTTCATCAGGGCTTGCTGGCTGTGAATTTGCTGTCCTCCATCATGTTTTTATTGACATGATCAGGGGTTTGGACAGGCTGGCTTGATGGCTTGAGGTCAGTTGCATGAGGTTCAACAAGACCAAATAGTGGGTGCTGCCCTTGGGTCGCAACAACCCCACACAGCATTACAAGATGGGGGCAGAGAGCCTGGAAAGTGGCTGGGCAGAAAAGGACCTGGGGGTGCTGCTCAGCAGCCAGCTGAACGTGAGCCAGCCAGGTGGCCAAGAAGGCCAGTGGCATCCTGGCCTGTATCAGCAATGGTGTGGTCAGCAGGACCAGGCCAGGGATTGTCCTCCTGTGGTCATCACTGCTGAGGCCATATCTCAAATCATGTGTTCAGTTTTTGCAATGCAAGAAGGACACTGAGGTTCTGGAGCAAGTCCAGAGAAGGGCAATGGAGCTGGGGAAGGGTCTGGAGCATTAACTCCTATGAGGAGCAGCTGAGGGAGCTGGGAGCTGGGGGTGTTTTTAGCCTGGGGAAAAGGTGTCTCAGAGGAGACCTTACCACTCCCTGCAATGCCCTGAAAGGAGGTTGTGTACAGGTCTCTTCCAAGCAGCAAGCAACAGGAGAAGAGGAAATTGCTTTGAGTTGTGCCAAGGGAAATTTAGATTGGATATCAGAGAAAAATTCTTCACTGACAGTGTGGTTTGGTGTTAGAAGAGGCTGCCCAGGGCAGTAGTAGGATCTCCATCCCTGAAAACATTCAAAATACCTCTCTAAATGTGACAGTTCGAGACACAGTTTGGACTTGTTGATCTTAGAGGTCTTTTCCTACCTTAACAATTCTATGATTTTATGTTGTAATAATTTCATGATGTTCATGATCTTTGCATTCTGTTTACAGTATAACAATGAGTTGAATTACAAGCACACTTCAAAGCAGAGGATCACATCTGCAAAATAGTCTTTATTGCTAATATATGAACTAGTTGAAGGCCACCTTCATAAATAACTATCCTCTCTCCTCAGCCATAGTAGCTATTAATAATTTGCTTCAACAAGAGTCCTATCAATCCATTTGTCTGGGCATGTGGAGGTTGAGCATTAGGCTGCCTTACTTGAAGGAGACAAAAGTTTCAAGTATCAGGTCCTACCTGTAAATATACCTTCCTTTGCACGTTCTAGAGAAGACAGAGTAACAAATTTCAGCTGAAGAGCTCATTAGAGTGCAGCCTGGTGATGATTCCCCAAAGTCATTTTAAGTTAGCAAGTCGCTCACTTTGTCCCTTTGTCTTCTGAGGCTCAGTGAAAACAGGGAGAAGCTCTCATTTCTCTTTCATGTGTCATGTTCTAAAAGCAGGCATGGGGCACTGTACAGTAATACTGAGATGATTTGTGTGGTTGTGCCTTTGCTTTCCAATACATCAAACAATATATTGAAATCAGTACCTCAGTAAAGCCACTGTGGGCATGAACCAGGCCTTTTGGACTCACATAGAAGCCGTGGTTGCACATCTCTCAACTACACCTTGTTTTGGGAGGGAAAGTGTTTGTGAAGGAGAAGGGGAGGATGAATAGCTGGGTAAGTACTGTTGGGAGTGAAGGATAGTTCCCAAATCTGTTCTCCAAAGAAACAGTGTGAAGCTTGTCCTGTTCTTCCATCATGTCACTTGTTATGAGGTTGAAGACCTTTGGGCTTCTCCTGGACCTCACTCCAACACCTTTGCTTTTTTTATGGGTAGTTTCTCATTTTCCTATACCACAGTTATTGCTCTAATCACTAAAAAGGAGTGGAGAAGGATCCTTATCCTAGTGGCAGGCATAGACATACATAGCAACATACATACATAAATATATATATTACATATTATGCCCATGCATTAGCAGGGCAAATATAGACTACTGAAAATTTAGCACACTGCCTTATTGGCCAAATTATCCATTTAAAGCTGAAAAAAACCAGTACATGAGCCATAGATACACTCAACTTGGAAAGTAGATGTCGTCCTTGGGGTTTGCAAGCTGCATTGGGACACTTCCTAATAGTTAGGAAGAATGTTGATCCTTTTCAATGTAGTGGTTTGGCCAAATTTTCATTTGGAAATGGAGATTTGGCTATATGAAGCTGCTGTTTGTCATTACTGAGAGTTTTTACCAGTCAAGAAAATGACATTTTTACTTATAGCTTGTGTTACATTTTAAAGTCTTTAAAGTATTTTGGGAACCTTTACTTTAAGTTGGTTAATGTGTTGGCATAGCTTTTCTGTTCCATGTCATATGATCCTTTTGAAGAATTTGATAGAAGTATTTATTCTGTTATGTCAAATTAAGATGTTATTTGACCTTTCCCCCTATCTTCAAAAGATATAGTACAGTGGAAAAAAGTTGAGGAAATGGAAGATATGGTTGCCTGAGGGCTGGCAAAGTGAATTAATTCATTGTTGATATTGATTCAAAATTCTGGAGGATGCAGTTGAGGCAAATGATTGTAATAAAATGAAGCAAGTATTATAAGGTCAGAAAACAGATGTTATTTTAATGTAAGACTTGGTTTAAAATTAGTGCCAAAAATACTGACTAAATGAATCTGGAACATTTTCATTATATGTAAAGTCTATTATGCAAGGCTAGCAAAATTACAGTCTTCTGTGGATTAACTTTCTTGTGTTTTGGTAATTTTTTTTTTTCTTCAGTTGAATAAACAAGGATCGGTAGTTTGTACAAATTCTGCTTCATTTCAGTGTGTTGTATTGTTTCAGGATTTTATTTTTGTCCTTCTGAAAGCGTTATAACATCATTATACCACCACAGTGACGTTATTTTCAGTGTTTCTTGCTGATTTTCATTTACTTAAATGTGGGGTTTTTTCACCACTGCCAAAATTCCTGCATGAAACCAAGATTTTAACTAATTTAAACAAAACTGTAGTGAATTTACAGAAAAATAGAAGATTTTTGTTTTTCTTGGCCAAAGCTTCCCACTCCTGTTAGAGCTACCTTTTATGTCATCAACTGTGATGATATTTATTGTATGTGTTATGCTATCATTTAGGAGCTCCAGCAAACACTGTGTATTTTAGCCAAGCACTGAATAAAGTTACCCTCTCTCTGGACACTTAAAGGCAAGAAAGGCAAAGGTTGGAAATTGCCATTTGAACATAGAAAAATGTTTACTTTGATGGAATTAATTTTACCAAAGCACTCCTTCCTTTTGGAAGTTTGAGATGTGGTAACTGAAGTCACTTATTTGCCATTTAGTATAGCAATGTGTTAGTTTGTGTTGGCTAATGCATCCCTAAAAAGCCTCATCTAGTAAGAAAAAAATAATTTAAATGGGGAGTATAGGAAAAAAAGATTGATATGATGTGATATGATATGATATGATATGATATGATATGATATGATATTACTGCTCAGAACATGTCTGCCTTTTCCAGAAACACATCAATACAGCATCAGTACAGCGACTCCAGGTATTTTATCTCACCAAAAGTTTTCAGTTCTTATGTCAACTGTTGGGGGATTTTTGCTGTATGACTCCTCCTGTCCTGTGAAGACAAACTGAGAGATATGGGGTTGTTCAGCCTGGAGAAGAGAAGGCTCCAGGGAGCATCTTTCCAGTACCTACAAGGGGCCTACAAGAGAGCTGAAGGGGGACTTTTTAGAAGGGCATGGGGAAATGGCTTTAAACTGACAGAGAGCCGGTTTAGATTAGATATTAGGAAGAAATTCTTTACTGTGAGGGTGGTGAGGCACTGGCACAGGTTGCCCAGAGAAGCTGTGGCTGCCCTATCCCTGGAAATATTCCAGGCCAGGTTGTATGGGGCTCTGAGGAACTCGGTCTAGTGGTGAGTGTCCTTGCTCACAGCAGGGGACTTGCAGGTCCCTTCCAACCCAAACCATTCTATTGATTCTAATCCACAGTCCACTTCCAATATAGTTATATGGCAACACACCTTTTGGCCCCATTGTAACTTGAATTTTTATTTTAAGGAAGTGGACTTGAGGTATGAATATTGCAGAGTCCTAATGCCTCATTTCAATATGAAGGCAAATGTGGGAAAGAAAAACAGGACACCAAATGACGGAGGAGACATGTATGGTGAGAATTTAATTGAGAACAGTAGTCAGCTTGGTAAAGGATTCAGGGAAGGTGTCTGCCCACCCAGACTGGTTTAGTTGGACTGAGACATTTGTGCATTTATGTTGGAAATCAGGGCTCTGAAGAGGAGAGGCAGAAATATTGGTGCAGGGCTCAAACAGCATTGCAGAGGAAGTAGAAATGTGATAGATGTGTGAGTGTAGTAGGCATGCAGGTGTTTGGGAGCATGAAGGTGGTAGGGTGAGACTTGCTGTAACTGATATAGGAAAGCATAAAAATAATCTGAGATAGCATGGACAAAGTAGAATTTGTCTTGGTCTCAATTGCTAAGGAAGGAATTTTGAAAGAAGTAGAACAGGGGGAAGTGCAGCAGACAGGAACCACTACCAGTCTCTTTGCAGGACCACTTTCTGTTTCCTGGTGTTACATTAGCATTACACTGAGACTTTTAAAAAGTACTTTCATTTGCAATGAAAAAATATGAGGCCCCTTGTGATATTAAGAAGCATTAGAAACACACAGGTGGCTGAGAATATCATGCATGATGAATAGCCTGGGAAAACAATGAGGAGAAATTGAATATCAGGGTGTAAGATAATGCCACAGGGGATAGGAAAGTCTGCTGTGACACTAGTTTGTCATTATGAAAAGTGATACAAACCTGGATGACTTATTGAATGGCCATGTGATTATGAAAGGCCAATGTGATGAAAGTGTGAAAATCATAAATTAATTTATGGGATTTATTGAGTGATGTATATCAGTAGATGGAAGAAATAGTAATACTATTTGCTTCAAGGCAGTGCTGAAAATCGTCTTGAAATACCTGGGCAGCTCTAGCCTCCTGTACTTAAGAGGAATGGGTTCAAAGTGAAACAGATGTGGAGAAGGTCTGCTAGGATAACCACTGGAAGTGGGAAAAACTGGGAGAGTTTGGTCTTTAAAGTCTAGAAGAGAGGCTGAAAAAGATGTGACTACTTCCTAATCTCCCAAGAGAATGAAGGGCTAAATACCATTATTGTCTCCAAAACATTTTCAAGACTGGGACTTATGTGGCAACTTCTAAGCCAAAGCAGAATGAGGTTCTGAAACTTTTCAGCAATAATATTTTGTTCTTCCCCACCATCACCCATTAATGTCTCTAAAAATGGAGCATGACAAACTTGCTTCTGAGTTTGTACAGTGTGATTGTGCTGCCTAGAACAGATCTGCTTTTCCCAGAGAGTAATTAATAGTCCTTTGCTCTAATCGTGGTCGATAAACTAGATAGCTATGTTGTCTTGTTCTGACAGACATGCACCCTTGGAAAATTTGAGGGATTAACTTAAGTGAGACCAGGTTTGAGGAAATTTTACAGTAACGTGCTTGTTACATACTTTTCCACCACAGTAATGTTGGTTACACTGGGGATTAACTTGTTTCTCTTCTTTGCCTGTTTATATAGATATGTATGTCAAAATATTGTTTTAAGTTTGTCTCACGTTTTCCACAGAGAAGATTGAAGCAGTTAAAAGAATTCCTCCATTATTTTTCCATTTTCTTTTAAATACTGGCAGCTGGACTGCAACTTCTCACAACTGAGGAGCAGTGGGAATCTACACAGGCCAAGTCCGTCATAGCCAGCATTGAGTAGATTCAGGTTATCCATGCTCCTTTCTCTAAGCATTGCAGGGGGCACATGGTGATTTGTGCCCCTGTGTGTCTAGGCCCATACATATATCATATCATGTATCATATCATATCTAATATCAGGGATAAATTCCACTTAGGAGACACAGAGATGAGGTGATCCAGGCTTATAGAAATAAGCTAAATTTAAAAAGATATTAAAAACACGTGGCAAGGATTGGCTGAGGCATACAGAACCATTTTAGCAGAAAGGCAAGGGAGGAAGAAACTGCTCGAGTTCCCCATGCTGGTCACCAGTGCCAAAAAAAAGAAGTAGGAAGTGAAACAAGCTCAAAGTGAAAGCTGACCCCAGGTTTCTGCATTTTCATGAGTCTAATTTGATGGAAGTTATCAGACAGTCAGGACTTACAGTAAAATTGAAATGTGTATCTATAGATAATATTATATATTCTTACATTAATATATAGCTACAGATATATATGGTGAATTGCAGGTACAAGAATAAGGCTGAACAAGCTTAAATCTAACAACTTCTGAGACTGGCAAGAAACAGAAAACAGCTTCTTTTCAGTTGCTCTCCAGTTGATGCTTTCATATTGCTCCCAAACACAGATAATTTGTTTTTGTCGCTCTTATTTTCCCTGTGGTCTAGTGGCAAATCTTCATTGGCACAAATTTTGTAGAGGAGTACTGATAAGCCATTTCTGAGCTTTACCACCTCTAGTTAAACTCCTGCTTTGTATTCCTTGGCAGTTGCTTTGCCATGTGATGATGGGTCAGAAATGAACCTAGGTTTCCCAGAAATAGTTCTCATCATAGTCCCAATAACAGAGATAAAGGAGATCCTTTCAACACTTGGGTAGCACAGATGATGTGGAAGCAGATCAACATAAAGTGAAAATAAGCACTGAAGGTTAAAGTAAATGAAGTCCTTTCACTTAAGGTTTTTTAAAAAATTTTCATAGAATTATAAATTTGAACAGTTGATTGAAGTGACATAGGATGTTGGATGAGCTTCTGAGAAAGCAGATGTTTGTGTCCTTGAGTAGAGCAGGCTTATGATCCTTCCTCCCCAGCAGTTTTAATCTAAGTTGATCACACTGAGTTTCGAGACACTTCTGCCTTGACCTTGAGGGAAATGCACAGGAGTTCAGGAGATCTGATGAAGACATCACTGTGTTACCTCTGACTATAACTTATGAAGTAGCAGCAGATCAACTGGCATTAAAGGTCAGAATGAAACATTTAAAACAGAGGAGGGCAATGGTATTGTTTGCAAATTTTGAAAGAGGTATTAAAAATAAAACTGTTTATTCCTCTGCTCTCTAAACACCCTTTAAAGCTCCAGGTGTGAAACTGGTTGGGGTTTTATATATAGATGTAAACAGTTGCTGTTCACTGATTCAGAAGTTTAAATATAAAGCAATATTCAACACTAGAGTAATTGGGGGGGTCTTAATTTTTTTTTCTTATTCTTATGCATGAGAAAATTTGTGGTTTAAAGGAAGAGTTTACTCCTCATACTCAATTGAATATTGATTTATTTTATTTATGTGCCTGTTGAAATGTGTATGTTTATATCTGTTAAAACCCTCAGCCATACAGAGCATTGGTGTTTAGATACATTATTACTGACCTTTTCAACAACAGGTATTTATTGGAAAAAATACATACTTCTTTGATAAAATAGAGCTTGTATGCTCAGTGTTGTAGTTCTAATTATTTTAAGTTACTTTATTATTGGCCATAGTATAATCTATGAAGATTTGAAAATCATTTCCATGAAGACATGACTTTGATCAAGAAAAGACCAGACATATCAAGTGGGTTTTGTTGGAATTAATTTCTAACATGCACCATGTATATTGTATGTAACGAAATCACAAGGAAGAGAATGGGTATGAACACAAAACAAAAAATGAGATCACCTTTGTAGATGATGCAAAGGGTTATCACTGGAACAAAACGAAACCCCAAATGTTGCTCATGGTGGATGGACATGTGATGGTCACATGAAACTTGACTGCTTGCAGTAGGAAGTATTGTGTCTTTAGACACATTACTTTTCTGGAAGTGTAGAAAAAGGCGTTTAAAGCAATTCTACTTTGGGGACAGACAGCAATTAACCCTGGAAGAATGCTGCATTAGTTTCTGGCCTCCACTCCTCCCAAACCCTTTTGGAATTAAGACCCAAGTGCTGTAGTAGCAAGATGAGATAGGGGATTCAGAGGGAAAATTCAAGGCCAATGTAGACATCAAAATCAGTGTCTTGGAAAAACCTGCTGCAGGAGCTCTGTGTGATTGCTCTTATGGGTACTCCTGTGTTTTTTTTGAAGGATGCCTGAATCTAGATTCTTGTCACCTTGCTGCAGCTGTTAACCTAAGTACTTGTGTTTACCTTTTAGCCATGAACTACAGGATGCTCTTTATTAAAAGAGAAGCTGTTGCTTTTTTAGATGTCTATTTATTAAGATTTGTAGCTATGTTAAATATAATTTCTTTTAATTCAGTGTTTATCTTTCATGGCTAGAAGTGTGGACAGGACAATAAATGAAAAGCATGAATAGGAAGTAGTGTCTCCTGTATTGCAGAACTGTTGGAATGGGAAACATCTGAGTAGCGACTGGCAGCATTTTCTCTGATGTGTAAATTATTTTTATCTCTGATAAAGAATAATGGAATTTGTTTTGTAAGGATGCTGGGCTCTCTGTACTGCTCTTTGCTTACTGTGTTCTCTTTCTCTTTTTAGCTGCACAAAACACTTCCCTGTGACACAGCAACAGAGCACTAAGCAAATAAACATTTACAGCAAGCAAAATGTTTTATTTATACACTCCGCCCTACACTGGCATTTTAGTTAGGTCAGGATCCCACTCCTGAAGCACTTGCCCACATGCTAATCTGTAATCCGTGTTCTGGAGCAGAACTGGAGTGCAAGAATGGGGATGCTTTGGGAGAATGCAGTGTGGGGCTCACCTTTAGGTAAACCGTTGTTATCAGCTGGCTCCTAATAAATGTTCAATCCTTGGGGCTATACTGGAGTGAAAGGGGCAATAACTCCCTTGAACTAGCTGTGGGCTTCAGCACTGACTCTTGGGGTTTTTTGCTCATGTAGAACTAGCTGAGTCCTGTGGGGACTGTGGACTTTCATCTCTTTGAGGAAAAGAACCCAGTAAAAACATGGGTTCATGGTGAGGCTCAGGATCTTCTCTTTGTTTGAAACCCTCACAAGGGTCATCTCACAAACTGTATTTGAGTGATTTCACATGACGTCAAGTAAACAACTGTGTGATTTCAAAGCACCTCTACACAGTTATTACTAGTCAGTTTTTACTGCCATGAACAAATGTCAACCTTCAGCTTATCAGCACAGCCTCACAGCAGGTTTAACTTACAGCTGTTCATGTACTTTCAGCTGCAGAAGAAAAATCTGAGTAAAAAGTGTTTTTCTCTGAGTTTACACTGACACTGGGCATGCTGCAGTCTCTAAAGATATACTCAGCTTTCTTACAGGAATAGGGAAAGGGATTTTTGGCTGACAACTTAGATCAAATTACTTCATGCCCTCCACTTCATCTGTTTGTTCTGTAGGAGCAGAACTCTTCAAGAGCAAAAAGGTTAGCATTTAAGTGGATAAATACCTGATCTTGCACATACAGCAGGTAATTAAACACTGGCCTTCCTGATGTCTAGGATGAGTTTGCAAACACCAGTCTGCCTGTGGGTGTACAGAAATTTCCTATGAACCATTAATGACCGAACAAGAGTCATCTACATACCCACAGTTATAAATAAATAAAATAAAAAATCCTTCTCAGTATTGCAAAACAACTAGTATGTAACCCACATGGAGCTGAGCATTAAAAAAATTGAAGCAATCAAATTAAGCATTAAAGATGTTTGCTTCTAAGGGAAGCTCTTGGATGAAGATGTGCTCTAGTGCTTTCAAATAAGTGTGGGAACACTGAAAAGTTGACACTCAAGAAGAGGAAACTTATTTTCTGCCTGATCAGTGCCTATTGATTTTCTGTAGGATTCCTTTTATTTTTAGTTCAAGGGGAGACAAGAAGGGGAGCAATAGGTTCTAATGCTGCTTTAAACCAGGATCACAGATCACTGCTGAAATCTTACGGACATTCAAGACTTGTTGGCAGTAGGTGACAGATAATTTGCAGAAAAGGGTAGGAGAGGAAGTATCCTCCTGTCGGATTTAGAAGAAAACACTGCACCTGTGGATAGAACAGTGCATGTGTCATTTTGTAGTGCTTCCTCAATGGCAGGATAGGACATTAAATGAAGGTGATGTTGGAAGTTGAGACTTGCCATGTGGGACTGCTTGTTGTCTCAATTTATTTTTGGAATCAGTTAGGATTGTGATTATCATAGGTATTGTTACAAAAGTAGGAAAAGTCTTAAAATTAACTCAGACGAATGTGGTTAATTTTTGTAGCTGCAAGGCACCGTCCCATTGAAACAGTTGTGTCTGCCAATGGACACTTCTACTACTACTTTACTTGCTCACTCTGATGAACCTTTTCTATCCTAGAGATGAAAGTAAAAGTGGGATGAGAGTCTTACAATCTGCTTTAGCTTCTCCAGCTGTGTTTGTTTACTTGAGCCTGTATTTGCGCCGAGCTCTTATTTTAGGTTTTACATTGTTCTTCAAAGAACTGGCTTTAAAGATTAATTAGAGCAGGGGGGGAGTGAGACTGTGTGCCTGCAAGGGAAAATGTGACTGTGAACCTAGCATTAGAGCACTGACCTGAAAGGAGGGAGAGAGGAAGAAAGGAGAGGGTTGAAAAGCGTTTGTAGTGGATTCTTTGAAGAGTAAGTATAATTACTCTCCTCGGAGGGAGGATTGCAGAGATAATGTTGTGTATATGTTTGCTGGAGTACTATGTAATTGTATCATGGGATTAGTAGTCAGGTTCCAGTCATGCAGATGCTAACAGCTGTATCTCATCTGATTTAGCATGGATGCACATCCTGAGAGAAGGATTAGCCTTCTAAATTGCACTGAAAAAGACATCCGTGTGTGGTGGGTTTGCCATCACTGGCACACACATCGGGTATTTTCGGCTGCTGTGTGAACAAGGAGATGCATTACTGAAGGTCACAGTAGCAGCATGTCTGTCATGGAGCTGGGACTGGACAAGTCATCAGCCTCATGTGAGACAGGGATTTGAATCAAACAGAGCTCCCTGCTAGACTGGCATCTGCAAAATGAAGTGGAGAAATACAGGCATTGCTAGTTCCAGCTAGTTCTCAGAATTTGAACAGGAATTTTTACCTCTGTCTTCCAAAAGAGTCGTTTCTTTGAAATATACATATAAAAGTTATCCCTACAATAATTTCATTTTTGTTATATCTATTCCAAAGCTCAGAGAAGTATCAGAAAGATACAAGGGGTTTGGGCAGGGAAGGGTAGGCTGGGGAGAAAATGTAAAAAAATCTGAAGAAATGGTAAATAACTATTTACTTCGTCTGTGGATTGAGACATGTCATTTCTCTCCTTTGCAACAGAAAAGAGCTATCACTGTGTGGGCCTAACCTTCAGTTGTTTTTCCCATGAACTATTTTTTATGAAAAGGAAGCACATTTTTACTATGTAGCCCAGATGATTTCATGGGAAAGGGCTTGGTTTATGGCACAATGATTTTGTTTAATACTTTTTTTATTTCAACAGGAAATATGGGGTGTATAAAATCAAAAAGGAAAGAGAATCTGCATGGAGATGGGCTAGATTTGAAGAATCAACCAGTACGTAAAACTGAACGAACTATTTATGTGAGGGATCCAACGTCCAATAAACAGCAAAGGCCAGTAAGTAGATAGTCTCAGGAGAGAATTCCTGTAGCAAGAACAAAGCATGACTGGCATAACTTAAATTTCAATCCAAAGCACATGCATGGAAAAAATCAAATTATCATTAATTCACAACTGGGCTTTTAGTGTTGGGCAGTTCACCCTCAGTGAATAAGTACCTAGAGGAATAAAATTTAAAACACAGTGGTTTGCTACTTTATGTTTGTCATAGTTTTCTGCATCAAAAAAGTAACTTGGCAATGCTTGAATAGATATAACTATGTCTGTAGAAGAATGCTAGATGACATTAGAAATACTGAAATAGTTTAGATCCCTTTTTTAAAGCATTGGTGTTGGGGTTTTAATAGCTGTGGGATCCAGGTGTTGGTTATTCCAGGTAAAGGCTGAAGTAGTCATGGGGGGTTCTTTACCAGCTCTAGTCAGCTTTACTCACTGAAGGCCACTACTTAGCCTTGCCTGAGGTGTGTAGGTAAGGATGGGAGGGGACCTGCAGTGCTGAAGGGAGCAGCACCGTGCTGTGGTGGATACAGGCTAACGTGTTCCTTGTCTGCTGCCTGGCATTGCAAGGATGGGGAATTCTGCTGGGTACCAAGTGGGTTTGCTGATTTACAGCGTGACTGGTACCTTCTTTTTCCCCCACCTTCTCTGCTGTGCTGAGGAAACTGTGTCTCCTGCCTGCCCTTGTTCAGGGACCTGCTCTCTGCAGGTGTGAATGGCTCCCTGCTCTTCTCTCTCCCCAGCTGACACAGTGAACTCAGTGTGCTCTCAGTCAATGAACACACATCACAAACTACTTTTTTTTTTTTTGATTACTCTTTTTTTTTCCTTGCGCAGTCTTAGTGGCATAACTGTACTTGTATTCTTTAGCGTGACAGCTACACAGTAATAACTGTCCTGCCTAAGTGCCCTACATAAAGCCTCTTCAACAGAAGTCCCAAAGCTGTGAAGTTCCTCCCCACAACTGGTGCCACACCTTCACATGGTCTGAGATGCTGAATTTAAAGTCTAGGGGGGCTTACTATATTTTTATATTATCATGTAAATAATATATGTTTTTATATATAATATATATTTTGAAGAATGGTGGCAAAAAATCTGAACATTTCCTTTTAAGACATATGAGATGATACCAAAGCAACTGTATAATATGTAATTGTAATTTAAGATCATCACAAAGATCTAAAACTGCTTAATTAAAGACGTATTTTATTGTAGGCAAATCCAGAAGTGCAGCTCTTACCAGGACAGAGGTTTGTGAGTCAAGGTATGTTTCTGTAGAAATCTCACAGCTGTGTGCTGTGCCCATGTCAGCCTGCAAAGTGATGTGAACGTGCCTTTGTCTTTCTACTTCTGTAGACGCAGAGGAGCATGGAGTCATTGTGGTAGCTTTGTATCCCTATGATGGCATTCATGAAGAGGATTTGTCCTTCAAAAAAGGAGAAAAACTGAAAGTTATTGAGGAGTAAGTATGACAAGATTGTTGTATTGCAGATTTTCTTTGGGTTCATGTAATTCCCTCTACAATCCTACTGATACAGTGGGTGTATGAATGATACATGAGCTTCCTTACATGGGATGATACAAATCCTTTATGGAGTTATTCCAGGTTGGATGGGACTTTGACCAACTTGCTGCAATGAAAGGTGTTCTTGCCCATGACAGAGATGGTCTTTTGAGTCCCTTCTAATCCAAACCATTTCTGAGTCTACAGTTCTCTGACTTGGCAGCTGGCCTCAGTAACAGTGATCAAACATTGATCCAGTGGAGCCAGTGGCTTCTCAGGGCACTCTTGACTTCAGAGGAAAGATTGTGCTTCTCTCTCCAGCCTGGACAAACTCTCAGCAGACTAGAACCTAAATAACAATTTATCATTTTCCTTTCGTGTAAATACTACTGTGTTTGTTTTTCAGATCCGGAGAATGGTGGAGAGCAAAATCTCTCACTACAAGAAAAGAAGGTTTCATTCCCAGCAACTATGTAGCAAAAGTAAACACCCTGGAAACAGAAGAGTAAGTTCTCCCTGTCTCCAAATTCTGACAAACTTCTTCACCTTGGTGGTGTATCCTTTGTGGGTGGGGAAAGAGATGGTTCTAACTCTCTGAAATACTTTTCAGATGGTTCTTCAAAGACATAACCCGAAAAGATGCTGAAAGACAACTCCTGGCTCCAGGAAATGGTCCTGGGGCTTTCCTTATCAGAGAAAGTGAAACATTAAAAGGTAGGTTTTGGGGTGGTACTTTGGAATTGATATAGAGGTAAAAACATGCAGTCAGTCTACACAAAAATTGGCATTGGGTGTGGAGTAGTTGCAGTGCATCCTATTGTGTGAATTTTCTGCCGTTCTGTAGGAGTGAGAAGAATGAGAAAATTACCAGAAAAAGAGGGAAGAGAGTTGCAGACTAACGCCCAAAGCTGAGATAAAGGGGAAAAAAAGTGTTATGTGTGTGATTACACTGACAAGAAGTAGGAATGAATGAAGTGGCATCTTTTCTTTATGTTTACGACTCCTTTATTGAAAGATATGTTACTGTAATAGTAGCTGCTGCATTCTATAGTCTTCCATTATTGGGTCTGTACCCATTGCTGCAAGTTTAAAATTGTAGTTAGTGCATAATGAGGGTTTTCAGTTCTACAGTGCCGTGGCTTTCTTTTTAGAAAGCTTTTTGGTAAAATTTTGTGCTGTAAACAGAGCGCTTTGTGCTGAAACTTGGTGAAGTCTCCAGGCTCTTCAGCCGGGACTTTGAGAAGAGCATGGGAAGTTCTGCTCCAGCCTGTGGACTCTGACTGTGAGTCTGGATGGATATTCCAGCTGGATGCCATACCACTGCTTCCTCCAGAGGAAGACACGTGAAGCCTTTCAGCAGGTCATGCCTCTCCACTCCACAGGGTAGCTTTTTTGGCTCTAATACTGCAGATTCTTGACTAGATATCGTCTGTAATGGGCTTGTATCACTGTGCTCTCAGCTGAAGACTCCTAAATCTCAAAGGAAGTCTCCTAAATTCTACACAGGGTACTGAGAGTAAGGCAAAGTACCCCCCAGAATCACTGGATATGTGTGTGAAAAGAGATAAGGGGGTGAGATACCTTTTTACCCTTTAAAAATGGACAAGAATTGCACAAGTAGAAGAAACAAAGAGTGCTGTAGCTAATGGTAGGTGCTCTCCTGCCCCAGCTTAAATCCTAGATGATGTTAGGCTCCTTAGGACTGCCTAGGGATCAAGAGATCCAGCACATCAACAGATCTGCTCTCTCTCCTCTATGCCTGAAGCCATCTCCAAACTATCCATGACAACCAGCATGTTCCTTTTTCAAAATGCTGATCTCCAGATTTCAGCTTCTGCCTGAGCAGGGTGACAGGCCTGGTCCTGCTCTCCCAGCCACTTCTACTTGATCTGGGGGACTTTCTGCTGAACTGGGCACTGAATGTGAAGCTGCCTGGAATATGGAACATGTGAGTTTGTTGAATAAGATTGAAAAAGAAAGTGTGGCTGTAAGCATTTTGGTGACCAGTTCAGGGCTGGTTTTTGCTAACTTCCTCCTGTGGATTGCAAAATGCTTTTTGAGGAAATAATGGTGTAAAAAGAAAAGCAGACAAAATGGTGGTTTTCTTAGGCTCAACTGTGCACGTGTGGACTCTGTAGATTTTTGCTATCTGTTAATGAGCATTCCTTCTCTATCCACAGGCAGCTATTCTCTCTCCATACGAGACTATGATCCGGAGCATGGCGACGTTATTAAGCACTACAAAATCAGAAGTCTAGACAATGGAGGATTTTACATCTCTCCAAGAATAACTTTTCCTAACATCAATGATATGATCAAACATTATCAAAGTAAGTTACATCGTTTAGTGAATTACTTAATAAAATGCAGCCATTATTTCCTGCGAAGAAAAATAAATTATTTCTTCTTTTGTTTCAATGCTTTTCTTTTTTCTTTTTTTTTTCCTAAATAACTTGGGCATGCATGTTATCAAAGATAAAGTAAAACTGATTGGAACCTGAGTATTGTTGTTACCATACCATAACCAGATCTAGTGCTGGTTGCTGTGTGGCATACCACTGTGAAATGAAGACTAGCTTTGTAATACAGTTCATCAAACTTAGGGTGATGTGAAGCTATAATAAGAATTGTCTGCATCATAAATAATATTTTATTTGGGAGTAAATTTTTATTCATAATTAGCAGAAATACATATAGACTTGTGAATGTTGTCTTGTACCTAGTGCTGGGTGTGAAATAGGTTTTATTTTTCCTGTAAATGTGTTTATTTAATTATTTATTTTTAAAGGAGAAAATAGTCCATATACTTCAAAGAAGTAAAATTGCACACACATAGCATGTACACGTCTATTTAAAAAAAGAAAAGGGGGGGAGAAAAAGGGACAAGTCTACCTATGTTTTAACTGCAAAACTGACTTCTCATTCTGCATAACCTCCTGCTGGATAGCTCCAAAATACAGATTTTTTTAATCTTGTAGCTGGGAATAAAGACAAGACAAAAAAATATAGGACATAAAATCACATAGTAATTTTTCAAAGCCATTCTGAGGACTTGGCTATGAAATTTTTCTGAATAGTTAGTTATGTGTGCTAGCTGTTCAACATAGCTGTAAACCCTGAGAATTATTCAACATTCATATAAAAATTATAGCTGGTCAGTGTCTGGAGTAAAAATAATGTTGACCTACTTATGCTTGCATGCACATCTGTCTGAAACCATATTGCTAGAAAATTTAATGACAAATTCAGAATACAGATCCCAAACCTGACTCCAATGTGCATCTTAATCAACATAGTGTCAGTAATAAGATCTGATATTGTGTTTACTTGGTGCAAATTGTACTAAAACCCCTTAATAATCTGACAGTAACCAGATGCATGTGATACTTTTTTACTAGATTTGTCTCTGAATGCGAAATTTCAGATCAGAGACACTTAAACTTTTGTGAAAGCACCAGAAAGGTTTCATTTTCATCATAGCATCTGGTTATTTTGAATATTATTGTGGGCTGGTTAGTGCAATTAAGCAATGTTTGTCTCAAGTCGTGTGGCACAGGAGTGTAATGTAATTTGTATTTTGTTTTTTTCTTTGAAAACCAGGGCAATCAGATGGCTTATGCAGAAAGTTGGAAAAAGCCTGTATTAGTCCCAAACCTCAAAAACCATGGGATAAAGATGCATGGGAAATTCCACGGGAATCGATTAAATTAGTGAAGAAACTTGGAGCTGGTCAGTTTGGAGAAGTCTGGATGGGTAAGTTTGTTCTTTTGAAATGAGTATTTAACTCTGAAGGAAGTGTCATTTCAGAGTCATTCAAAAACATAGTGGACATGAACCTGATCCTATATACTTCTAAAACAGCAAAATCAGGCCCAGAATATACCTTCTCTTGAAGAGAGGGGGCTTATAAGAGGAGGTAAATACTTGACAAGGAAGTGGAACAAGTCCTTTTGGTGTCTTTTAAAGGAAAAAAATAGTGAGTAAGCACTGTAATTTAGAAGGTCAAAGACAATAGAGTTTTTTGTTATGTTTTGAGGTGGAAATAAAAGAGTATAGTAAGATGTGACTCCTGAATCTCAAAATCGATGAGCCTCTCAGAACTTTGTTTCCAATCAGAAAGTGTTAAAGAATATGAAATAGAAAGAAACAATATGTTTTCAAGAATTGTGTATAGAGATTTCATTGTCTATTTGTGAAGCAGATGCCTCCTGCAATGTAGTGCTGGGTGAAAAAAGGGAACAGACTTAACCCAGGAGTGTTGTCTGCCAGTGTGCTGCTCAGAAAGTAGGTGATTCATGTAGTAAGAAGACTAGAGATTGAACAGCCCATACCTTGAATCATCAGGCAAGACCCCAATAATAAAATGGTTATCAGACTTACAAGTTGTAAGCATTAATATATACCCAGCAGAAAATGATAGCATTAATTATTATAGCCTGAATAACCTGCTTTCTTGGCTTACAAGTAGTATTTCCTCAGCCTTAGTGACTTCCTATTGGTAATGGGCTATGCCCAGTGTCACATTCTGTGAAAATGGTTTAATCGTCTTGCTTTTGAAATACTGCCTATTCTGACATCAGAGAATTCTTTGGCTTCCTCATTGCATGTTCTGTGTACTATTCATTGCTTACATACTTTTTGCCAGTTATTTGAGGTAAACAATATCTTCCTCCCAAAGTCTTCATTAAAATGTTTTTTCAGGCCAAATCTCTTAGCCTTTCCCTGAATCTTTTTTTAGGGATGTCATGTTTAAATGGAAATAAATTTGTTACAATAAAAGATCAGATTATGGTGATGATGATCATTATTAATTTTAAGACCTAAGATTCTGTAGGCAGAGCATTTCTGAGCAACTTAAAAGTGTATCCCAAAGCTGGCTAGAAGACACAAAGCTGTGAAGGGGTCTCTGACAATCCATGGGAGTGTGTCAGTCTGACAGGAATGTCATTGCTTTGAAGAGATGCTCTCATTTAGAAAAGCAAAGCACAGCCTGGTGCTGTTTGAGTGGCAAATTATAGACACACAACTACAGTGTCAATCAGAAAGCTCTACTTGAGTCTTAGGTGCAATCCTTTGGTATAAATCATGTAAAAAATGCAAGCAACACATCTCTAATATAATACAGTCAAATTCAGCCTTTTATCTGCCTTCATGAGAAAAGGCTTAAGAAACCCTCTAACTATGATAAACATGAATGACAGTTTAGACACTAGTCAGGACAAGTGTCAACCATTGTGCAGGTATTTCTGTCTAATAAACCAGGGCAACAAATGTTTAACTTACACTGAAACACTGTGGAAAGCTTTGTAGTAGGAGCTAATCACCTGCTTGAAAATGCAGATCATTTTGGGAAGTGACTACTTCTGCACATACACACAGAAAAGAATAAAACTTTAAAAGGGTGTTTCTGCTTCAAGATGCTTCCTCTTGTTTGTGTCATTATTTTAACATCTAAATTGGACCTGAACCCTATGTCTGAATTTCTGCACTGTGAGAAAAACTAATGTACTGTGAAAACGATTGCTGCATTTCCTCTTCTTTTCTTTCTTTCTGAAGCGAAAGAGAATGATTTGCATGGCACAGATACTCTCAAATCAGGAGCATGGTTAGTCTTAGAACCAAGGAAGTTCAAGATGGAAAAGCATATTAGGTCAGCTGTGTGGTGCAGGGTGTCAGCAAACACTGTATATTGTAATGATCACCCAGGGATTTAGGGAGTTATGTAGAGGTACCGAGCAATAATCTGGTTGCTGCACTCTCCTGATTCGAGTGCTGGTTGTTAAACTGCCTCCTCACAGAGAACAAAATTATTTTTCAGCCATCATGTGAATTAGAGAGAAATATTGTTCCATGGTTTAATTGCTAAATAAATTTCTTCTTGATAAAGGATACTTAGAATTGGGGTTTCAGAGGGAACAATGTCCCACTCAGAAGAATTGTGCTTTCAAGTAAAGAAAGATGTAGAGCTACTGGCCAAAATCCAACAAAGAGCCACAAAGATGCTGAGGGGACTGGAGCATCTCTCTTGTAAGGAAAGCCTTAAGGGGATCTTACCAGTGTATGTAAATAGCTGAAGGAGGTATGCAAAGTGGATGGAGGCAGGCTCTTCGCAGTGGTGCCCAGGGCCAGGGGCAACAGGCAGAAACTGAAACACAGGAGGTTCCGTCCAAACACTCACCGTGTGAGTGACCAAGCACGGGCACAGGCTGCCCAGAGAGGTTGTGGTGTCTCCATTCTTGGAGGGAATCAAAAGCCAACTGGACACAATCCTGGGCAGCCAGCTCTAGTGTCCCTGGGGGTGTTGGACAGAGATGCCTTCCACAGGTCACTTGTGAGTATTTCTGACAGACATGGGAATATAGAGATAATACTGATACTGCAATGTGGATATGCTTTTATAGTCTGTTGTTTTAAGTATCTTTATGACTGCTTTCTGGGCTTCCATGTGGACATTTTCCTCTTGAACAGTTTGGAGGAAATTAACTTTTATTATGGAAGGAGTAAGAAAATCCTAGGAACAAAAAGCAGGCCTCCATATGCCCCAAGCACTTGGCTGTGTTCCTGTATGACCTGTGCAGAGAATCTGTTTCATGGAATGGGCAGGTGAATCTCCTCCAGTTCTGAAGTGTTGCTTTTACACAGAGAAAAGCTGCTAGCAGTTTTCCAGTTTTTCCTATCAATACAAGTGCAATTTTATGCATTTTTTAGAGATTTTCTAGGTTTAGGCTACCAAGTTAGTGTTTATGTGTGCATTTTGGTGATCAGTTGTGCCCCTGGGCTTTCTGCCTTCCCCTTTAATGGGCTATGTAGAGATGAGTGAGAGATGGAGCTGCTGCTGCCTTATTCTGTTCTGCAGCTGAGTGATGGCTGTAGTAGGTGAAGGAGTGAAGTGCTGGCCTGCAATTCGATGCAGAGAAGCTGCTGTTCCTCAGGCTCTTTCCCAGTACCTCCTCCAACAGTGACTGCTCCAGCCATTGTCTGCCTTCTAGCAGTGCCATAGGCAAGTTGTTCCCAGTATACCCTGCAGGGAGTTACTGGAAAAGTAGAGGAAGGAGAAAGGTGCGTATTAGAGACTTGTTCCCAAAGCTCTGCACCTTCAGTCCTGTTCAGAAATGGTAGGCTCAACCTCAATTGTCTTTTATAAGTTCATATCACACCTTGGCCTGATTAAGCCCATGCAAGAATCTGGGGACAACCTGGCTATGCAAGATACTACTCTGTCAAAATAATAGCAATCAACTCCAAAATAAATACCTGAAACACTAAAATTTTTGAGGAATTCAATTCTAACCTGTAGAGAAGAACATGACTCGTTGTGTGATGACACAATACTCAAACTTTCATACTATTTCTTGCTTCACATTTGGCTTTTAACAGTAGCTAAAACTGCAAAGAGACTGACTTCCTGCCATGGTCTGAAAGGTTTTTAGACCACGGAGTTCAGTGCCTCTGAGCAACTACTTCAGTGATGTGATGAACCAGAGCAGCAGTGCAAGAGCAGGGTCTATGTTTTATGCATTTTTGTTCCTAGTGTGAACTGATATGATGTGAATCATGATGCTCTGTAGTATTAATAATCCATGAAGAGAATTCTCAAGCAAGGCTAAGAGAAAAGTTAACAAGGCAAATGCAGCAATTACGGTGTAGTTTATTAATGAGTCACATCTTGTTTGCATCTCAGGTGTAAAAGATTCTCTTATTCTATAAGCTCTGAATTAGAATATAGGTAATATGTGCTTTGGAAGTGTATTTTCTTCTGCAGCTGTTCACAGAGCTCACAGCCACCTTGTTTTGGTGTCCCATTCCTTCCAATACAGGATGAAATAAATGAACATGAGAGAAATCCAAAATCAGGTATTTTTACTGCTCTTACCAGCTATTTGTTTTGTACATTACCACTAGAGGGTCAAGGTAGACTTTTTTACAGCAGAAAACCTCAGTATCACAGAGATGTTGTAATAAAAAAAAATATCTGTAAGAAAGACCCAAGTTTGATGGGTATCCTCAGTGAATGTAAAACACTGTTACATAGTTAATGTTAAGTGTGTTGGTCATAATTGCTTCACTGAAATAGTTGCATTAATTAGTATGTTCAGTAGAGAATTCAACAAATTGAGAGAGGAGCTTATGCTCTGTTTTAGGCCACGGGATGGAATAGTAGAAATTATACAAATAATCTTCCTGCTTCTTAAAGAGAGAGAAATATATTTATTATCTGTTTTTCTGATAGTTATACATCATATACCTGAGCTTTAACAGTGGATTTGATCTGCAGCTGTAATTTCTTACTATTAGGTAACTTAGAGAAATGTCTTTGTTATGTTTTTACCTGACCATGTTTGGAAAAATAGATTTAATAATCATGTGGATGAGTATTTTTTGATTGTGGCATAGTGGCTTTTCTCAGGTGAGATCCTTCTTCAAAAAAGATGCAGTGCTCAGAGCAATCATTTAAGATCTGGAAACTAGGTCCTTGCTTTGCCTCTGATTTCTTTTGTTGGATGATAAATAGCATGAGGAAGTGGTGGATTCCAGTTTGGAGGTGTATCCATCATGGCGATGATCTGGATTGTTGGTGAATAAGGAAATGAGGCTATTTTGTTGAGTCATGAAGGTTTTACCTCTTCTGAGAAATATTTGTACAATGTTGCATTTGGTATGGTGGGGATAAAAGTTGCATTTATATCCTTCTTTCACACTCTTTTATTTCTTTTATTTTTTAAATTAAACAACTTCACAAGATAAACTTTAGGATCAGTACTTGCTACTCTATTTTTTGATGCTATTTTATCTTTTATTTAATGTTTGGTAAGCCTTAAATCTGAAAATAATTCTCTGCTTTTCTCTTTACTGATAGTTGCTTTTTATATAATTAGAATGTTACATTAGAAGGTTTGCTAAACAGAAAAATGAACCACAGCCACATTCTCCTCCACTCCTGGCATGGTCGGTGTGATAAGAAGTTATCATGTTTTAAATCTTGTGCTGAGCACTGCAGGATTGCAGTCCTGGCAGCGTGTCCTTGTTGGTCATAAGTACCTTTTGACTGCACTTTCCAGTAATGCTCCATTTTGAGCACTAAGGGTTACAGGAAAGATTATGAGCATGAGACTGGCATGCATGAAATAAGTGCAATCATGGGAATTCAGGTACTTCAGAATCTTCCAGCCAGTCCTTGGACTCTGTTGTTCTGAGGCAGTTGAAGTGGACATTCATTGAAACATGCCTTGACCAAGTACTTTAGGGGCTACTGGTGAATGGAAACTTGGTGTGAAGTAAGATCGTTTGCTTGCTTTATTTTTTTTCAAATAACTGATTTCTCAAAATAGGGAATGGATAATTTTTCTCTGCAGTACTGTATAAGTTGCAAAATAAAAAGGAATTCTAGCATAAATATTTGTGCTACATCTGACACTTGCTGTCACGCTCTTAGCTATTCCTGGAATCCAACCTCACCTGCTTTACAAATTCCTGCTAGTCGGGACACTGTGGACTGCAGAGTGACTTCAGTGCACTGATCATATTTCCTCCTTGTAGGTTACTATCACAACAGTACCAAAGTGGCTGTGAAGACTCTGAAGCCTGGAACAATGTCTGTGCAAGCCTTCCTGGAGGAAGCCAACCTCATGAAATCACTTCAGCATGATAAGCTTGTTAGGCTTTATGCTGTAGTGACCAAAGAGGAGCCTATTTATATTATAACAGAATTCATGGCAAAAGGTGAGAAAAACATTGGATCTGCATGCTGATTTGGGCTGAGATAGAGTTAATTTTCCTCCCAGTCTGTGTTNGTGTTTGTCTTCCCAAGTCACTGTTACATATGATCGGGCCCTGCTCTCCTGGCTGAACACCTGTCTACCCATGGAAAGCACTGAATTAAGTCCTTGTTTTGTTTTGCTTGTGTGCACAGCTTTTGCTTTTCCTCTTCCTATTAATCTGTCTTTATCTCAGCCCATGAGTTCTCTACCTTTTACCCTTCTGATTCTCTCCCTGGCCCCACTGGTGGGGAGTGAGTGAGTGGCTGCATGGGGCCTGGTTGATGGCTGGGGTTAAACCACAACAATCTGCAGGCAATAGTTTAGTGAACTCTTCTGCTTCTCCTAAACTAGTTCTCTTTCTTTTTAAAGAAAGGTATGATAGAGTTGTTTTTGAATGTTCAAATATTAAGGGAAGGAGCACCTATCCTTAAGATAGGCCAAGGCTTTCATTTTATGCCTCATTACTACATTTGTGAGATAAACCATTTTTACAGTTTTCTTAAATGCATCATTTTCTATTGTTTCTGAATCAGAGGATAACCCCCAGAATAGCTCTTCTTCCTCTGGACTCCCTAGCTAACTTTTGTTTCTGATATCATAGCAAGACAATTGAAACAAACCTTAGGGTCTTGAATTGATAAAGGTGTGTGTAATAAGGTGAGTGAGGAATGGTCCTGCAAGAGTGGCTGCACTACTAGGTAACGACTCTATAGAGCATTGCTACACAAAATATGCCAAGTTTCCTTCTCAGATTATCTTGGGTAGTAGTTTTTCTTGATTTGTTCTGTTTTCAAGCAATTTTGCTGGCCACTTAATGAACAAATGTTGAGGCACTTAGTCTGTATGACTTGGAAAGGATTGATGCATGTGATTCTCCTAGACAGCTTTCCTGATGGTCCACAGAGTAGGGTGCTTATCCAACTCAGCACTATGGAACTGAGGTATGGTCTCATGGGAAATAGCAGGGAAATAGCAAAGCTTGAATGTCTGACATGCTGATTTGGGTGTTCCTGTCGTTAAATCATGCAAAGAGACTCTCTTACTGTAGTCAACTTGAAAATACATCAAAATGCCTCACTGCGTCAGTTCTGTTATCCAGAAAATTGGGGAACTAATGTGACCTTTATTTTTGTAATAGGATGCACTGATTTAATCTTTCTCTGTTATAACAGGAAGTTTGCTGGATTTTCTGAAGAGTGATGAAGGAAGTAAATTGTTGCTTCCAAAGTTAATTGACTTCTCTGCTCAGGTAAAACTTTAAAAATATGCTCAAAATTATAGGGGGTTACTTCTCTTAGAGTCTGAAACTCATACTAGGCCATTTTATCCTAAGGATTTTTTATGTTAAAAAATGCAACTTGCAGATCAATTTTGAGTAAATATGTTTAACTGAATGGAGGAAGTAGATGGAAGAGGTTTCAAAGGGTATATGTGGTTAGGCTTAACTCTTAGATACTGCTGGTGACCTGTTCAGATGTCAGCAGTACCCAGCTGCCTTCCTTTGTGAAAAGGCTGCTTTCAAGTTGAGTGGCTACGAGTTGAATGTGTAAGGACAAGTTTGTGAGTTTTTGCTTATCAGATTCCTTCAGAGTTAATAAATGTGTTGTTTTTTTACTTCTTAAGTTAGGTTAACTGGTCAGACTCCTCTTAACCTCAGTGTACTCTTTTTGGTTTCAAATTCTTATGTAAATTATTGTGAAAGGGTGTTTCAGGTACTAGTGTATGATTTATGCATCAGGATGATTGTTTCAAAATTTACAAGTTATCTCTGTCTTAAATGAAATCTGAAGAGAGACTCTAGAGTCATTTGTGTGTCAAAGCCTGGATCAAAGGTCCCAGAACTCAGTGTTTTGTCTTGGACAGTTATCAGGATTAGGTGTCCAGGGAGGCATGTAACAAAAATAAAGTAATAATTCTGCTTTTGCAGGTTGTACTTCATGTTAGTAGTAGGTAATGATGACATTTCTGGTAGGTTATTGTTAACCAACCTTTTTTGGGGTTGTTTTTTTATGCATTAGAGTTTACAGATTGTTGTGCCCTATTATGCTATCTTGTTGTAACTCATGAGGAAAGATGGGAAAACAATAAAAGGTGTAATAAAGCATTAGGAATTTATATAAAAAATTCACAATAGGAATATTATCTAAATCTAAATGTTTTATGTAATTATTGCTATACAAATAATTATAGGACTAGATATTAGGGAGTATTTCTCTACCAAAAGAGCTGTCAAACACAGGAACAGGCTTCCTAGAGAGGTGATCAATGCCCCAAACCTGTCATATTTTAAAAGTCATTTGGTCAATGTCCTTGGTATATGTTTTAACTTCTGATTAAAGTGGTCTGAAGTGGTCAAGCAGTTGGACTAGATGATCACTGAAGGTCCTTTCCAACTGGAACTATTGTATTCTATAGTATATTCTATTGTTATATAGATGTTCAATATATCAAATATAGGTTTTTATTTCGCATTGACTCAATGAAAGAGCTATTTTTCCTATAATTATTGGTTTAGTGTGGCTGTAGGCTCTTCAAATTTTCTGAACTCTTTGGGTGATTTGTCTTCGAGAATTAATTTTTAGTGGGATAAAAGTTTGCAGATGTGGAAAACCTGCTGGATCCCAGGTCATGGTCTGAAGAGGTGAGTAACAGTGGGCAGAAAAGAAAACAAAAGGTAGCTTTGAAAATAGTGTGTAAAATTCAAGAGAGAAAATAATGTCTCTGAGAATTGATATGAAAGGAGACCTGAGATGTGAAGAGAAAAGCACATGTGGTTTCATAGCAGACCTTTTTATTGGATTAGGGATATTGTGTTCACTTTAAATTAGTACTGTGTTTTTAGCAGTGTAAGGCTTTAAAAGATTAATGAACTAAAGAGCAACTCTGCATACAACTTGAGTAAATCACTTCAAGATAACGAGGGTCAGAGACTGTAATTCACAAAGCTTTGAAGGTAACTTCAAATGGACATCATTTGTCACCCTGATCTGACTGCAGCCTCTCAGAGGCAGTTCCTGCACTTGGCCCCAGAGGCCAGGACCTTGTGCTGCACAGGTGACATGAGAGGTCCCTCTTGTCATATAAGATGTAGACCATCAAGAGAAATTCCTGAGACTGGCTTGCAGTCATCCTAAAGGGTTGTTCAGGAATGCCTTTCTGAGGATTTCTGGCTGAGGCCCAAACAAAACTTTGGAACAGAGATACTGGGACTTTTCTTACGGAAGGAATTTGTAGGGTTTTTTGAGCACATTTGCAAAGAGCCCTTAATGCCACTGTGTGATACCAGGACTGTGCGGAATAGACTTACAGGCTGCATGTGTGTGATTCCAGACCAGAGATTTCTCTCTGGCCACACAGGTGTTCCACTGGTCTTCTCTCTCTCTCACAGTGTGAATCAATTGATAGATCTTTAGGGCAAAAGATGGGCAAATATCTTTTCAGACCTCTGCTAAGGTGACCTGTGGATCACACTGTTCCTGAATGTAGGCTGTGTGTAAAGGAGAACACAAAATGTGTGTACTTTTATGGTATGATTCTGGTTTGTACAAATGGAACACTAATTTATTCTTACAGAAGTGATGTTAACCTCTCTGCACAGCAAAGGAGAAAGGAGTTTGGAAAGAGATGTTTCAGAAAAGGTTAAAATTAACATGGAAGGAAGCTTGTGGTGAAGATTCTTATTCTTAAATAAGATAAGGCATTTTTTTTTCTTTCTTTCTTTCTTTCTTTTTTCTTTTTTTTTTTCTTTTTTTCTCTTTTTCTTTTTTTTTTTTTCTCTTGGTGGACACACACTTGAGCTTTTTGTTACTCTCTGATCACACCATTCTGGCAAAGCACTTTGCCAGGCTGTCCTAGCTTCTCAGGAGCACTGAAAATGCAAGAAATGGTAGCTGAGCATTAGCCTATTTTTGCCCTCATCCATCTGTGATGTTCCAAGACACAGGAGGGACTGGGAATGGGAGAAAGGGAGAGGAGGACATGGTCTCTGTGACTATTAGCTGGCTGAAGAATCTAGTACAGGCAGTTGTACAGGAAACCCCAGCTGAAGCTGATTTTCCAAGTGAAGAGCACTGTGAGTTGTTGTTTGCATTGCCAGGCTGTTGTTCAGTGCTCCACTCTCTGAGTTCATTACTCCTTTGCCTTGAAGAGTCTTGAAAAACATACGTGTTTTCAAGAGGTGAAACATTCTGACTTTGCAAAATGAGGACTGCTCCTCTAGGTGAAATAAACAACTCTTTTAAAGTAAGCATTTTTCAAGCAAGTAATCAAATACCCTCCTGCTCTGCTATACTGACTTAGCTGTCTAGTTAGGTGAACACACCTCCTGATGAACATTTTTGACAGAGATAGCTGTTACTGGGTTACACTTGCATCTAGTGCCTACCTGAACTTACAGCTGTGGGTTCTGGACTTTGATGACTTACTTTCTGTACTAATGGTCATGATTTATGAAATGAGGTTTGTGGGAAAGATGGCAAGAAAATGCTTGCTAGGAAGGTGATCCAGCTCAGTTTCTAAAGCAACCTGCTCTCTGGCAGAGCTGAAGGTCTCTCTTGTGTTTCAATCAGCACATTTGAATAGGGGCTGGGGAAATTTAATGGTAGCTATACCCTGGCAAAGACATTTTTATCCATTGGAGATGAATGTTAGAAGTCTCTGAAACAAGGATGTTTTAAGGGAAACTGAGTTTTGCAAATGTATCTTCAAGCACATACTATCTGTGTTAGCACAGAGTAGAGCTGTGGCATCTCCCATAGAAATCAGCACCAGCCTGGCTCTTTCAGTTCCTAAAGCAAATGGAAGACTCAGGGTTTTACTAGTTGGTTTCTGTCTTGCCTTAGAGGCAATTTACCAGAAGAGCCTCCAATTCTTTGTTTCACATTTCCTGAATTCATATTTGTTCCTGCTTGATTAGATCTGCTGAAAATGTACGACAGGCATTCAGCAAACCTTTTGTATGTGTAAACTTCCTGCTTCTTATGCAAATCCATTACCTTCCATGTAGGATACACATGTGTAGTGGCTGTGGTTAGGAAAATTAACCTGTTTTTACTAAACAAACTCATAACTGTCTAAAGGGTCAAAGCTTTGTCCTACAAACTGTCATTTCTTCTTTCTCATGCAGTGCTGATACTTTCATTAATTCTTCTGTGATCTACAGCTTGACTGACGACTTCTTTCTGTCTTCCAAACCCAGAGTGCCATCAAAATAATAGTAAACTTAGAATAAAATTAATAGAGATTTTTGAAACAGTGTTTTAATCCCTCTCTACCCTCTTTTTTAAAGTCCTAGTAAAAAGTCATACATTGATTACAGATAATTTTGAGTCTTATTTGGCATTGTGACATTTCCACTGTGTATTCCTTTTCATGCTTCTTTGATTTTTAATGATACACTCTAATGTTCCAGTGCATAATGATATATCTTACTTTTATAATAATTTTTTCTCTCTGAGTCTGTTTAAACTACATAGCTGCTTGACTGGGGCAAGAGGAATATGATTTTGCAACCTTTCCTGACTTGATCTTAGGATAAGCACAGCTGCAAACTGAAAATTGTTATTACATTGAAGTATCATTTGAAGATCTGTGTCTTTTGCAACAGTTTTCAATGGCCAGATACAAAGTGTCTACACCCTCTTCACAGACAGAGTCATGTGAAGATGAACTGTCTTTTTAAAAACTCTGTGATCAAGAAGTATATTTTATTTTATTATGCATCTGGACGTTATTGAAAGGTACAGTTATTGAAAGCTTGATCCCAGACCAAAGGCAGCCCTGTCCAAATCAATAACACCTCCACATCAAACCTTTCAAAGCTGCAGACTGTTTTCAGTGAGGCTTCTCCCTAGGAACTGAGAGAACTACCAGATTTAAGGCAGTGTGAAACTCAGGGTTTGCTCCATTGTTTCCTCTGCTAAAAATGCACCAACAGGATGGTTGTGTCCACCCTCAGTGTTTTGCAATCATTTCCAGTCTGATTTTTGGGCTGCTTTACCTGCTTTGGCAGGAGCATCCCACCAAGCTGTGGGCCAGAGCAGCCCGTGTGAGCAGCTGGGAGTAGCTCTGAGGCCACTGTCCCACACCCACCATGACTTTTAGCTGAAGCTTTACAGTTACAGAGATTGGCTTATGGAGTGATGTATTTCTCCTGGAGGACTTTTCTGTCATTCTTACCCTGGGTGCATTGTTCCCAGTATGTAGAGATTTGTTTGGGTTGTTTTTAAAAGGATTTAATTTGGGTATTTCTAAAAGTATGTGTCAGTAGTTCATTAAAGGTGATGGGGAACTGCTCCCTTCTTGGCAGTTACACTTGAGCAGTGTAGGCAGAATTCTCTTTTAAAGGTCACAAAACATATTCCTGAAGCCCAAATTAGCTTTCCCATCCTGCACCTGAATAGACATTACATGTAGCTGAACAGTCTTGACAGGTACCAATGATCATTAAAAGAGAAAGAAAAAGGTTTTAATTTTCTTTTGTTCACATGAATTTTTCTAGCATTAACATTTCATTTGGCAATGAAAACCCAACAATAATCATTAGAAGTTATCACGTGGGCTCTGGCACCCATTCTCTCAGTCTAAAAATCTCAATTTTTTTCTTTCTTCTTTTTATAAGCAAAGGTTTAATATGACCAGATGTGTGAATTCAGTTGTTTGGTCACGGTGTTTCCCCTCCTTCTCTGATTCAAAATTCCTTGCTGGTAATTTTTTCCTTGGAATTTTCTGCATTTTTCAGTGAATCTAGCACAAATAAGAGGGAATAAAATCATCTTTCCAATGGCTTGTCTTGGTTGGACTTGGAAACTAAATATCATGATCACAAATGTTTCTTTTATGAAGTGATTCTTCATTCCCTATCCAGCAATTGACCCAAATGTTATATCTGTGCAGGGAAGAAGGAGGGAAGCTGATTCCTCTGTGGTGTTTGATGTATTTTTGGGAGCATCACCAGACCTGTCAGCATTTTTGGGTGTATCTGCTATGCTGGCCAGTCCAAATTCAGCATCGATCTTATAGCAAAACCTTCCCTTTCATCTCTGCTTCCTCCCCCCCAAACCCATGTAATGGCGTGGGGAGGAGAGAGAGGCAGAGCAGACTGTTAATTAAATACTGCTCTTCTGTTGTGTCTGTAAGTCCCTAATAAGACTCTCAGTGGCAATTATTCACTAGTAGCTACTTCCTTCATTAGCAAATGTTTTACTTATTTCTAGAAAATGTGAAATGCAGGTGTTGCTCATTCTCTCCATCAGTTTCTTCTTGGTTTAGTGTGAGAACCCCCCTGCACTGTGCAAGGGCAATGTCACACTTCTCTGGAGAATGTATCTGACTGTAAGAAGAGGTTTGCAGTGGAAGGAAGTGGGAGTGCAAGTGGCTCTATTTTTCCATTGCTTAAACCGAAAAAGAGGAACAAAGACTGTGCAGTTTTGTGTTGTAAGTGGTGGCACTGTGTGCCTTGGCACTACCCCTTGGGGACTTTTTAAAAACGAATAAGCAGAAGTGATGTTCATGTTCTCTTCAGATTTGGCCAGCTGCTCTGCCTGCTTTACTGCACAGCTGAAAGGAGCACCTCTGGTGCTGGGGAGGGATCTGTGCACTTGGCTGCTCCTCAGGTGGAGAGGAAAGAGCTTGTGGTGAAGGTGCCAGGGACTGGCATATGGCACTGGTGAAGGACCCTCACTGCTTTACTGCTGCTCCATTGGCAGATCTGAGGGCGTGGGTGTTCCCCAAATCATGTGGCCAAGAGAGGTCTGTCACCCCACAAAGATATCCCAGAGAGGTACCTGTGGTGTGGGTGGCGCCTTGACTGGGACTGTCTCATCACCTGTCTCACAAGAAAAATAAAAGCTGATGGCTCCCAAAGACAAGGTTTCTTTTTCTCTTTTCTTACCTCCTCTTAAACTTTTGGGCAGAATACAGTCTACACATCAATTTTATTACTCTGAGTTTAGAAACTGTTATTTCAGTTTCCTTTTTTTTTTTCCCTTGAAAAGGAAAATGTTGTCCTTCAGAAAAGAAAAAAAAAAGAAAAAAAGAAAAAAAAATTAGCCCAGAAAAAAAATCATCCCCTGGGCATATTTTGAGGTTATTAATCCTCAAATTTCCAGTTTGGTTTGGAAATCAATTTGGGCTGCTGAAATGCAGATTATATTTACTTAAGATACTATCTGAGAGCTGGCTGTTGCCAAAAATGCCTCATGTATGAACAGGTACATGTTGTTGTAGAAGAAAATAAAGTTGTTTCCCCTATCTTAGTAATTGCTTCCTGATTGTCCAGGATAGAAAGTTGGATTTTTTTAAGTTTCTCTTCGTTGTTGTTTTATCAGTACCTGCTTCATCAGAACACCTGTATCCGAAGTGATTAATTCCTTCTATTTTCCTAGTATTTAGAAAACAAACTGGTTAATAATTTAGGAAAGAGGATGTTTTAATAGAAATCTTAGGAACATTTTATTCAAGATTCCATTTCAGGAAATGTCTTTCATATGTACCTAATCCTGCCAGCTGTTATTCACTGAAATAATTCTTTCAGAGCTGCTACTGTAAGCAGAGTTTTGGAGGACTGGATCTGTCAATCCCCCCTTTCCTGGCTTCCATCTAAAAATTTTTCCAAAGACACCAATAATGAATTAATGGATGTGGCTTTGCTGATAACATTAAAGAAAGATGGATCAGACCTGGTAATGGAGCTGTATGGTATTGAAATATCAAAACAGTTGTTCTTTTGGTTACAGATTGCAGAAGGGATGGCATACATAGAAAGAAAGAATTACATCCATCGAGATTTGAGAGCAGCAAATGTTCTGGTTTCAGACTTGCTGATGTGCAAAATTGCTGATTTTGGACTAGCGAGAGTGATCGAAGACAATGAATATACAGCAAGGGAAGGTATGTATTTTTATTTTTGTCTTTAAAACTTCAGCCTCTGGGAGGCAGTGAGGCTGTATCTAACAGAAATAAGGTCACTAAGGACAGAAAGTGCCAAAAAGCTTCCTAGGGGCAGCATTCTAATGCCAACAACTTCTAAAATTAATAAAGGAAACAAATAACATTTCTGTGCTGCCCAGGCTTTTTGACGAGTTTATTTTAAACAAATTTAAAAGACAAAGACAACTGAGAGTATTTAACTGCACACAATAATTTCCTAA
This sequence comes from Illadopsis cleaveri, assembly GCA_013399915.1. Classification (NCBI taxonomy): domain Eukaryota; kingdom Metazoa; phylum Chordata; class Aves; order Passeriformes; family Timaliidae; genus Illadopsis; species Illadopsis cleaveri. Next base: position 654,570 of record VXBB01015062.1, read on the forward strand.
ATTGAACAAAGTAATTACACAGTCACAGCTTCCATTTCACAGAATTAAAGGCAAAGAAACTGTGATCTTATATTCTTTTAACATCCATAAGTGCCATATGGACCTCCTTTCACTTAGGGAAAGGAAGAAACCCCAGCAGGTGTAGTTGCTAGTAACAAGAAAAGCTTTAGCAGAACTGGTTACCTCTGCAAGCTGTTTGAGGAGCTGCAGCATTAATTTGGATGTTCAGCAGCATGGTAGGGACATGGGAGGGCTGGGTCATTTCCTTGTTCAGCACATGGATGGGAGGTAACAGGGTGAGGACTGGCAAGAGGAAAAACATGCTCTGAAAAGTGTATGTGTGGGTTTTTCCATTAGTGTTTTGCTAATGTTGTCAAGGATCCTTTCAAGAAGTGCTTTGTTGGTTGTAGTGAAGTTTTTATTTATGCTTCCATGCATAAGGGTAACTTTCCAGAGTGGTTTGAGAGTGGCTGGCTTTCCCTTTCTCCCTTTAAATACACTGCCTCAGGTTTTCACAGTCTTGATGGATACTCTGGTACCGTAGGGCAAGAGGGGAAGAACTGAAGTATGAAGAAGAAAGAGAAGAACACACTACAGCTGAGATAAAAGGAAGATTCAGCTGTCACTGAGTTACAGTAATTCAATAGATCAGTGGGAAGGGTCTGATTAAGCAGTTTTCAGAGGTACAGACCTATATCTGTGGGTTTTAGCTAGCTCTGGACATTGTATATGGAGTAAATTAACTTCTCAGGTTATAAAATTTTTATGTCAAGTTTCTTTGATGTGTTTTCTGCTATCAGAAAAGTTTCCTAGCTCACCTGGTATTTTGTGCCAGAATGTTAGAGCAGGCTAAAAAGGGCTTAGAGAGACTCTGCTTGTATTACTCCTCATTGTCAAATGAATTAATGTAGTATTCCCAACAAAGGCTGCCTGAATGTTCTTAGTTAACTGAAAGGAGTTTGCTTTTATATGGCAATTTCTGGAATCAGTTAAATATAAAAGACAGTTATTTTGAGATATGACTTTTTAAGGTATGCCTTGCTACTGCTTTTGCATCTATGACTGAATGTGAAATGGATTAAAGTGACTATTTGAGACTGTACTTTCTTTTTTTTAGGTGCAAAATTCCCTATTAAATGGACAGCACCAGAGGCAATTAACTATGGATCTTTCACTATTAAATCTGATGTGTGGTCATTTGGGATTCTCCTGTATGAAATTGTTACATATGGAAAGATTCCTTATCCAGGTATGGACCTGTGGTTTTACTCTGTATTTGTACTTTGGTGCTAAAAGGCAAAGAAAATATTCAGGGAAAGAGCTGGCATCTGACAATAGTGACACCAGTGATTGGAAAAATGTCTTACAGGTAATCTTACTGCTTTGAAAACTTAGTCACTGTATGTGTAAGGCACATGCCTCTCCAGGATAAATTTAGCAAACAGACTAATGCCACCATGGTTATATAGTCATTTTTATGTATTCTAAAGGTGTTACAACTGCAGCAAATGCAGATCCTACATTTAGGACCTCCCTGTTTTGTGGGCAGAAGCACAGTCCCATGGTGAGGATGCAGTGCTGAAAGTTCTAACAGTGCTCTGCAAGTTGCTGGGGATTTAATAGCATAATATGTGAAGATACTAAGAAAGCATATTTTCACAAGCAAATAGGCTGCAATAAATTGTCAGTGCTAGCTAGTCTAAACAAATATGAAAGCAGACCCTCAAGCAGTGTTGATGTACCACTAGAAATGTTTACTCTGTTGTTCCATACAGTCAGGTACAAGGCCACAGAGGTGTGCACATCAAATGGAGCTGCCTTGGGTAGCTGTGAGATCGTCATGTGCTTCATGGTTCATTTTTCATTGTTAAACAAGATATATGTTAATGTTTCCAGCACACAGAGACACCTTGTATGAAGGGTTTTTTTAATGCACATATTTTAATGTTACATCTCAGGCATAGATGGTTAATTCAGGGCAACAGGTTGCATTCATTTAAGCTTACTGAGGTTATGGGAAATTGCCCTAAATTCCCTTCTCTTGTGGGCAAATGGGAAAAGTACAGCCATGTTCACCTGTACTGTACATCTCATAGGCAGAGTAACTTCTGAGAAGAACCTTGGGATCCTGCCAGGAAAGAGACACCAGATATTTCATCCAAGCAAAGTTTTCCCAGTGCTTCCAGTGCAGCAGCTTCTGCTGTTTAGACAGTGAAAGCATTTTCGCCATTTCATGAGCAGCTGGAATTCTGCATCCTGAACTGCCAGAGATGGTCAAGAGGCAGACCTGAGCCCCTGAAGTGACAGTAGGCTGAACACGTCTGGACACAGGGAGATGGGAAATCCCACAAGACTCAGGCAGTGGGAAAGGGGTGATGATGGCAGCCAACTTTACACTGCTATGGAAGAACATAGTGACTTTCCACACAAGAGGTAGAGTCAAACCAGACGTTCTCATGGCACAGTTCTAGGCCAGGAAAACACTGAAGCTGAAGACCAGCCCCTTAAACTTCAAGAGGTGATAGTGCTGCTTGCACAGCTAGGTGCTCTGGGTCAGTCTGTAGGTGAGGGCTATTAAATACTTGACAGCACAGCAGGTCCTTCCAAGGCTCTTCTTACCCATTGCTCATGTCCCAAGGAGGGATCAGAGGGGAGATGTGTGCAGCTAGGTAATGCATGGCTCTTCCCACAGTCAAGAAACCTTTTATTTCGCCCTGTTAGCACTTGCCTGTGTGTACAGACAGTTCCTGCACTGAGCTGGGCTCCCAAGATTATTTCTGAAGAATTTCTGCTTAGAAAATGGTCCTTCTCTGAGCAAACCTACAAGGTCACTTGGAAATCAGCACTACAAAAATTCAAAACCCAATCCAATACTTAATTCTGCAGCTAAATCTGCACTCTTTACCTTCATAAACCATATCATGGTTTTATTCTAAGAACAAAGTCAATCTGTACAGCAGACATGGTAATGCTGCACTGCGGTGGGAAAATCTCTTTTCTAGGGGAAGTCTGGGCAATATTTTTTTTAAATGTGGGAGTGTTTTTATGAGCACCATAAATACTCTGTGCACTGTAGATTCATTTATCAACCAGCAGTTACATATGGAAGGCTCTTGACTGCATATTAGAAGATTTTAATAGTTTGCAGGTGTTGCTTGCATTAAAATGGAAGAGAGATATATGTCTATTTTCAATAGAAGTATAAATTGAAATAGCCTGTTAGACTGAAAGCTGATTCTGAGAATCAGAATCACAGGAAAATACATGGGTGACCAATCTACTTTACATGGAGATGTGACAGATTTGGGCAAATTACCCATGTATGGCAATAGTAACCTGGTGATAAGTTGTAACCAGTAGCCACTGGACAAAAACAGTAAATTGATTTTTCACTTCTACTGGGAATGCTTCAAATTTTCAATTATTTTCAATTATTAACCAGCTCTAGCAACCAGAGTATTCAGCATATAGCTGCATATGAAACAGCTGGAGCTGAAACTGGCAAGTAGCTAATACCTGTACTCAACTGGGTAGGAAGCGTTTCTAGCCAAGAAACTTTTGTGATCTTGGTTCTTAAATTCTAACACCTGTTTCTCCTCCTGAGAAACTCAAAGTCATTAGTGGAACTGCAGTTTCAGGAACTACCTCTGAAACATGAAACAATTATCTGATTCTCTGGGCACATAAGTTGAATTGGTAGTTAAAACCTAATTTCTGGGTGATTACATAGTGTGTCAATACTGGCAACATCCATAATTGCTTTCCAGTTATGTCTGCTATTCTTCACAAGGTATGGCCCTTTCTGTACAGAGATTCTTCCTCCATCCATTCTGTTCACATCATTTGCCAGGCCCTCACATAAAGAAATGTGTCTTTGTGAAACCTAACAGGTACCACAGCATAAATTAACAGGCATGTACCAAAACTTCAGCATTCAAGAGGGTGTGTGATAAATATGTATGTAGGATATATTTCTTTCACTGATTAGGATATGGTAAGACAGGTAATTCTTTAACCACAAAAAGAAAAAGTTGAAACAATTTTTAAAAGGTAAAGTTAAGCAAGTAGCTGTTTTGAGACTACTGCTTGGACTGTGGGTAACTCTTTTTGTTTTAAATAAAACCCCAGACACACGGAAGTATGTACATGACATATTTACTATGGGATATTGATAAAAGTGTTTTCATTTTTTGCTTCTGAACTCAAATGGATACTAAACAGATAGTTTTCTTGCAGGGTAGCTGAAACCCAGGCTTTGTCCTTAGAATTCACAATGTAACAATCATTCCTGCAGACAACAGATCTAAGAACAATCCTACAAAGTACTTAGACTCAAAAAATCATCCCCATTTTGCACAAAAGCCCAGTAACAGCAGTCTTCATGTAGCAGCACAGTTAACTAAGATTTTGTATGGTAGGAATAACTGTTTTACTGCTCATCTTATATATAGTTCATTTCTTTAAGTTCAAGCAGTCCAATCACTGTTCTCTATAAAATGCTTTATTGACTTTCTTCCTGTATTTAATTTGTGTCTATATAGCAGTAATTCCTTATTTTGTGACAACATGCCCTTCCCCTACTTTGAAATACTTCTTTTCTGCACCTGGGCAATATTAGTTCAGGAAAACTTCCCTTCTTCCACAGAGGAACTGGAAATACAAAAGATGTGCCCAAAGTAAGCACTTTGATCCAGACTCAGATGACATGGCTGAGAGTAATTTTGGAAAAGCTTAAAGCCAACAGGCTTGAGCTGAAGTCAACTATATGAACTATGATCATCTTGAATAATCCAAGTAGTTATACTGGATAAAGTTGTCATTTGGTTGTAATTCAAATGTGTCCTTTCCTGCCAAGTGGCTTAAACCATAGCCGTAGCAGTCAGATAATACATGCAAAGGTCTGCAGCCTGCAGCAGCAGAGCTGCACCAAGGATTCAGGGGAGCACCACATCTGCACCTTCATTCTTGCCCTTGCTCAGAGCAGGACGCACCCTGCCTCCTCTCAGCTGAGCAGAGCTGCTCTGCTGCACCTCTGAGGAGCTGGTGTGTGCAGGAGTCTGTCCTGCATGGCCCTGACCAGAGGCTGAGAAAACCTGGAGGAACTGTAATCTTGGGCAGAACTGCACCACATGGAGCATTTAGCCTGAGGAGTGGCCAGTGGCTGAGAGCTCTGGGATACCCTTCTCAAAAGGGAAAGCCTTCTCTGGTGAGAGTGAATCTCTGGGCTGAAGCACAGGTGCTTCCTGCACACCCAGCCATCAGCATGAACAGCAGTCACTGAGTACAGAAAGGAGTCTGTGTCCAGAGACGGTAATGCACCACTGGGTTGATTAGATTTACAGAGGAAGGGATAAGCTCAAAGGCAGGTTTCTGGGTAGGAAGTGGTGAGCCTAAAATAGCAAAAATTGGCTCTAGCATAGCTGACCTTCTGAGAGTAGGTGTTGAAATTGTTCTGTGAACCAGTCTCTGAAGGGTTTGATAAAGGGGGAGGGGTGACAGGAAATAAAAAAAAACAGGGAGGAGGAGGGAGTCTAGGGCAGGACTCTCATGTGACATTAGCTGGCATGTGAGATGCACTGCTGGTACTTACAGTTCTTATCTTCTGAAAGAAAAACCATAGCAGGGAAAAAAAAGCAAAGCTCAGCATAGGTGGCAAGATGGTTTTGCATGACAGGAATAGGACAAGAGGGGAAACTGCTTATTACAATTAATGATTTCATGATTTCATGAGTCCAATCTCTTGCAAGCAGCAGTATTTACACAAAAGCTGATGTAGAAGAAAACCTGCAAGTTTTGGGCAGGCTGCCTGACAGTGTGGTCAAACAGGGAGGCTGCTCTCCATCCCAGAATGGATGGGTCTCCAGCAAGCAGAACATTAGCTGGTGCCAGGGTGGGCTTGTGCTGGGAATCACAACAGCACAGAATAAATGGGGACAGTACTGGCCAGAAGAATGGAAGAGAGATTGTTCTGGAGACAAGAATTGTGATTTTTCCCACTGTCTTGTTAGACTTGGCACCAAAGAGCTTGTGATGTTCAACTGCAGAAATGGAAAAGTGCCCACCAGGATTTTCAGAGCTGGTACACACCTCGACCTTGTTTATTGAACTCATGCTGGGAGCTACCTTTTATAAGTAGCAAGGGTCTTATACTAGTGGGTGAAGATCTTTAGAGTGAAGTAAAAAACAAGAAAAAAAAATTCTCTAGGAATGGAGATAATCTCATCAAATCTTTTTTTTTCTCTTTTTTTTGTTTTGGTTTTTTTTGTTGAAGGTATGAGCAATTCTGATGTGATGGTTGCTCTTCAGCGTGGGTACCGAATGCCACGCATGGAAACCTGCCCAGCTGAGCTTTATGATATCATGAAAACATGCTGGAAAGACAAGGCAGAAGAGAGGCCAACCTTTGATTACCTACAGAGTGTGCTTGATGATTTCTACACAGCAACAGAAGGGCAGTATCAGCAACAGCCATAGAACAAAGAACGCCTTTTGTATTGGCACAGACTATCATTAGAACAGACTGCTCAAACCAGTCACTTCACGCATTCAGATGCCTTAACTGAGCGTGGAAGCTGAAGTGCTGAAGGAAAGAATAATTCTGCAGAGAAATCATGTTTTTATTTGGATGAAACAGTTCCTCTAAAGCTTCAAGTTCTCCTTAAAGGCTCTGTGTTTTGCATCTATAGAAACACCCTAAAGCAAACCCTAAAGGCTTTTTGGGGTGGGGAGGGAGAAGGAAGGAAAGCAATTATGCCCTGCCACAGCTTGACAAGACTTTCTTAGGATCTAAGTCATGCAATATGTTACAAGGAGACCTTGATAAAAGGGTTGAGAGGATGCATGAACAGCTGTTTTCAAAACAGAAAGTCACAAAGGAGAATTTACAGATTTAAGACATGGTGATGTTCTTAAATCATCTTTTTTGAAATACGGCATATTGCAAAACTTATTTTTATATTCTTGTTATTTCACATTAGTATCAGGCATACTGTCACCTCTTGTAAGACTTTCTGAACAGTGTCAAGGTTTCCTTTGAGGAAGAGTTATAAATGTAATTCTTTACACTGAAAAAAGTTCTGTTTTACTGCTGTAAAACCCTAAATTTAAAATCATTTTCAAAGCATTGCAAAACCATCGCAGATGCAGAAGTGCAAGATTTACACGTCACTGTAGACGTGGCAGCACACCTCACTCTGTGTTCAACCTTCAGCTTCCCACAAGGCCAAAGCCATCATCTGAAGTCCATGGAAAAGCACAGGATTTTGAAGGAAGTTAATACTTTCATTGCAGTCACTGAAACTGTTACCAGTGAAAATATTTTAATCTTTTAATCTTCATTTTTAATCCTCAGCGGTTATTCAAGAATATTCCTTATATTTTTGCTGCTTTAATCAACTAACCTCAAATCTGTTTGAAAGCTAAAGCTAGCTCTAGCTCTATCAAAAACAATTTGTGGAAACATGCAATAGGATATCAAATTACATTGCAGTGACACTGTCGTTTGTTGCTCAGTATTACAAATCTAATTCTTAAAGTGAATGCAATTTGCTAAGCTCTTTACATTGAATTGTTCTATCAAGTTACTTACCCAAACAGATGAGCTAGTGCAGTTGCAATGTAACCGCAGCATAGATTACTTCTTTTTCAAAGTGACACTGGTTCTTACGATTGAAACCCAGTGCACATCTTTGCCATCCTTCAGCCCAATTACTTAGGCAAATGGTACTTTGCAGAAGCTTAAAATCTTTCTGAGAAAGCTTCAGTGTGCCTGTAGCTGAAGCTCAGCAGCAGAAGTATTCGTGGCTTTTCTTTTCCAGTGGCTTCCTTCAGTCTGTGCAGTTTAAACAGACTATCAGTTAAATATGTAAATAGTTTCTATTGTATGATGATTTTTAATTTTAATAAACACTTAATCTGAAGCAAGTTGTATGGTACTAATTTGAGATAAACAGCTGATGTTCTCTCCAGTGGTAGCTTCGTGAAGAACAGGGGAATCTCTGATTATCACCATGACCAAGATTAATGGATTCTGCTTTCCTTACATCCAGTCACCTTTGAGAAACTGAAAAGGACCAAACCAACCATTTTTACATCCTTCTTGTAGCTTCTTATTGTGCTGGAGGGCATGAAGAGAAGAACCAACCCTCAGCTGTTCCTGAAAACAGCTTCTCAAAAGCCTTTAATGCAATAGCTACACTGTGCTTTAGCAACTCTTGGGAAAACATTAACAGTTCAGTACTGGCTAGTAGTTCACTACAGGCTTCATTTTATTTTAAGACTAAAAAAAAGAAAAAAAAGAAAAAAAAAAGGAAGACGAAAAAAATGCTCAAGATAATGTAACTTCGACTTTCAAACCTTTTCCTGTAGCCAACCAAGGAGCTCTGGGAACTATGAGGGAACATAGAAAGAACAGTTGCTCAGGGAATAGGAGGTTATAGATAGTGGTACATAAAGTTGCTAGACAGGCTGCCAAGGCGTACCACGAGGTAGTTTGAAATGGTATTATGGAAATTTTCCAGCATGAAATTTTCCATTCATCACTGTTCTGATGAATCTTAAGCTTCTGTTTTAATTGCTTTTCCTAAAGCAATCTGTACATAACAGCTTTCTTATTCAAGAGATCAACATTCAGTGTCCCATATAACTACACCAAAATATTTTTTAAAAGCTGGAAGAGTTTATGTGGGAGTAGAAAAATATTTTAGAAATTCTACCTTGCAGGGATTATAGGCCTTCAGAACTACTAAAGCCAGATAACCCCATATTTAACAGAAACAGTTCAAAACATGAGCAAAGCAATGGCTGAAGTACAACCTCTACAGCCTTGTTAAATAGATGTCAGAGTGATTACTGATCACAGACCAACCCAAGACTCCCAAGGACCTGGCAAGAGGAGCCACAGCAGAGAAGGGCTGTCCTCCTGTCACACGGGAAGGCTGCACCACCTACTGTCTTCCCCAGGGAGGGAGGTTCTTGCTTGGAACTCTGTCCCCCTTCCACCATGAGAAACACCTTTACAGGGACTGATCAATCCAATTTACTTACAGATTCCACAGCAAGCCTCCAGCAGTTACAGGCATTTTACTTCCACAGTAGTTAAAAAACCCATCACCTTCACTGACTGCAAAGGGCTCTAGGAAAACTATTTCAAATTTTATCAGGATCCAGTCTTCCATCCTTAAGCTACTAGATAAAAGCTAAGTAATATAATCAAGGATAATGATTCTTTCAACTCAAAATTATTCTATATCAATCACTATCATTATTTGGGCTCTAATTTTATGATCTTTCCTTATCTTGGTTTTGCTGATTTATGAAGAGTCAGAGCTGAATTTAGCAATGGAAAATTTTATTAAATACATTTTTCAAAGTTTAATACATATTCCTAGTGGAAATTCAAATTTTATTAAGACAAATTTCTTTACAAAGCCAAGTTAGCTGAGAAATAGCAAGGAGACAGATCAGATTTCATTTCATTGCCTTCTTTAGCAGTTTGCTTAATTTGGTCCCAAGAAGGGGTTCCTCAGGTCAAAACCAGACTATTAACTGAAGAACCATGTTATTTTAATTAGTTAGGATTAAGTTTACATCTGATTTCTAGGAATCAGCAATGAAATAAAATAACTTAAAAACATCATGAACAGCAGATGAGGGACATCCCACTTTGCATGAACCACACATTTATCAGTACAGAAGGCCATGATAGCAGCTACTCCAGAATTAAAATATATATATTTCTCAAATCATATCCCTGTATCAACACTAAAAGCACATGTCTTTGTGCTTTTAAAAGACCCAAACTTTTATAGCTCTAAATCCAACCCTGATTCAAGTAAAAAAAGTTCTGTATTAAACATTTTTCTGTCAGTCAACATGACAGTGAAGATGGCATCTAAAAGTGAGAAAGAGCTACCAACAGTTTAAGACTAATAAAGAAGCCCAGTAAATGCACACTTGGATTTATCAAATATTATTCTTTTGCTTTATGAGACAACAGTACTTGTTTTCTTGAATAGGGTGAAGCCTCTTCATACTTCCCCCAGCCTTTACCAAGAGGTGTACCAGCAGTGGATGCTACCGTGGATTTCAGGTTAGCCAGCAAACCTCTCCTGGGTTTCTGCTGCTTTGACTCCTCTGCCAAGAAATGCTTTTTCCGTTCCTCAAGCTCTTTTTGCAGGGAAGACACTGTTTCTTCAAGCTCCAGAACACGTTTAGCCCAGTTCTGAAGACTATTCATTTCTTGATCCTTTGAGGATAAGGCTGTGTTAAGTATGTGAACACTGCATGGTCTCTCTCATGCAGTTAATTTTCTGGTTCACATTATTTTATTAAACTCATAAACACTCTTGTTATTACTATGTCATATGGCCATTCAGTACCCATTTCCTCTAAATTACATCAAAGCAATTAAAAGCCCAGCAAACTACAGGGCTATAAAATCTAGTCAAAGACCAAGTCTGACTAAGAGGCTGATGCTAAAATGCTTTGCCACATTATGCAAAGAATTGATGATGTTCTAGGAACCAGATCAGATAAAGGTGGCTTTCCTGCTTTGCAACTTGTGAAAGCAAAACTGGCCAAATCAAACCTCTTACGCCATAAGTCTGCTATCCAAGACTGAATAAATGCTTCCAGTGGGCAGAATACAGAGCATTAAATACACTCTCTAATCTCTGTGGTTAACAAAATCACCTTCCTATTAAGAATGGATAGGAAGGTATCTTCCAGTTAAGAAGTTCAAGTCAAATAATTTTCAGTCTCAGATTTAAACTAAAAAGTATGAAGAAAGTAATCTAATGCTCAATGTTCAAAGAAAGTCATCACTAAGCAGTCATTATACCTGCAAATTTGCAGATTACAAGTGAGGCATAGATTCAAAGTGCCAAGAGTTCAAAAAGTTCCATTTTTTTTTGTTTAGAAATCTAGTTGATATCTGAGGTCAGATATCAACTGTAAACTGAGTGCTGTAAACTTTAGGAAGTCCCTGCTTTTTGAAGGAAATATGTCTATTTCTGTATTAAACAGTTTATCTGCCTGTATCTCGCATCCAGTTTGGCCACTTCTGGCAGGACCATCAGTATAGCTTCAAAGGCATCAATCCTTAGGCCTTGTTGCAGTAACATTTGTGCACTGACACCTTGCTTGCCTCAGCAACATGCCTCATTATGAGTTCTAAGTAGTATTTTCTTTGCTTGACAGTAAATCACAACAACTTTAGATTAGCAGGCTTTATCAGCAGTTACCCTATTGACAGACTATCACTTAAATTGAAAAATGAGTTTTGTCTTACAAGATTCAGAATCAAATAGTGAAACACAAGGGCTCTGAGCTCCTAATTCAAGAAGTTAGGCACAGAAAAAATGCTAACATCAAAACAAATTGCTAATTTAACAGTGGTTTTACATGTAAAAAGATGCAGAAGCATCCAGTGCACCTATAGATACAAGCCATATCAAAGCTGGTTTTAAATCACTAACCTTGAGCATGATTGTGTGCTTCAGTTGACTATTTTCTTCTGCCATTTTTCTGTAGCCTTCATTAGCTTCTAGAAGCGTTTCATTTAGTTTCTGTATTTTAAACTTCAGAGATTTTATAAGCTGAAAATAAAGCCCATACGCATGGAAGTTCAGAACAGCATGTTTTACATTAATTTTGTTTATGACTAGAACAGTGCAAACTGCAAGATCAAAACAAGAAAGTCTGCTTCTCTCAACCTCCTATGTCCCAGCTCATCATTTCAGGTGATAAAACACAGCTGGAGCATTCAAAGGCTGTTGTGTTGAAGGTGCTATGATTTACAGACCTGCCAACCAATGAACAGTAGCACAGACTATGCTGCATCTGGAACACCATGCTCCATTTCAGTAAGAGTAGTTAAAAGAACACTTTTGTCTCATTAACACTATTCATATAAAGAAGTGGAGCACAGTTACCACAGAAGACCTCACCTTTCTGATGGGAATAATATTGAATTAAGCCTAAGCCCCAAGAGGCAAAAGAAATTCTGACGCAGAAAAATAGATACTACTGTTAATTTACTTCTACAAAGTTGCTAAAAAAACTCACACCCTTTGCCCATGTTTAATGGCTGAATGGGAAGAAAAAAGTGGTGAATTACAAGTCACACATGCACTGATCTCTGAGGCAAAGCAGCAGAAAGGCACTGATGAAATCAGCTGGTTTAAACCATTCTCACTTCAGTTATTGCCAGGAATCAATCTCATCATTTACAATCAATAACTATACACACATAACAAGCATAAAAGCCAAACTTTCACCAAAATTTGAAAGTGACATAGAAAAATTATGTAGAGCTCTCAAACACAGGAGTGGAAAACAAATACTATGGCTATAGCACGAGACATTAAACTTGGTAAGGAAGAAGTTATTTTTGGAGTGCTCTTTCTCAACAGAAAGGGATTTAAGTTCACTTTCCATTTACATGGTTTATTAGAACCAGCTGGAACTATGTCTCCAATTCTTACTCATATTTGATATCAGAGAAAGAAGCAAGACTTATCTCTTCCCCTCTCCCCATCTTCTTTAAACATGGGCAATGAGCTGTATCTTTATAAGAAGATCACTCAAGGAATAGAATAAAAATGCATACTTAAAAATTAATGTTTTCCATAATTCCCACATCTATATGGCATTCAGAACACAGAGATCTTGTTTGAAGAACAGAGATATTCACCTTTAGTTAAGTTTAGGGTAATAGTGGAGTTGAGTACTACCAGAAATGACTGCTTTAAGGCACTATTTTGACTTTAGATATAAAATCTAAAGTATTACCAGATTCTGTAACTGTTCCCCTGTGCAGAAGCAGGCAGCATTTCAGGAAGGAAAGCACCGAGATCACGGCAGCAATATTTACAATAAGTTCCAGCACAAGGCTAAGCACGCTTCCTTACTTCCACCTAACACCACATTCACCATATTTTAATACAGTAGCAAATGGTTTTACAGACCAGAATAAAGCCAAAAGAGTCTCTGGCAAAAGTCATCCTCAACTGAGCAAGGGCTTTTTTTTGATAAGCTCAATGCTCATTTGCAGGAATATTCATGCTTTTGTCTACAATGCACACCTTTAAGGGTTGAACCATGATAGAGTTTACAATCATTATCCCCAGATAAATACTAAGCAAGAGCTACCTCTTCCTTCTCTTCACATTGTTTCTGCAATGCTTCATTGGCTCTCTTCATTGTGCTGTCCATAAGATCTATAGGCAAAAGAAAAGTTTGTTTGTTTGTACATGTGACCAGAAGTAAACTGAACTTTGAATACCCAGATTACATTCCTACCTCGTTCCATGTTATTTTCAGTAGTTGGAATATCCAAGCTCAGACTTCCCAGAGCCAATAGCCTCCCTGACTGTTCATCAAGTTGCCTTTCCAACTGCAGTATTTTTCTCTCTCTATCCTGAAAAAAAATAAGGGCATATGGTAGAATTTGTCTGCATTTCTGCTTGATATGATGCATTACTACACATACATCAATTGCACCGCACACACACACAATTTTAAATTATTTCACAAGGTATGGTTAGGAAATCACAGTGAGGGATAACATTGAGGTCACAAAACCATCTAGGAGGAAGTTTCTTTATGCAGAAGTCAACTCTTCCAGTCTGAGGATTTCCAAACTGCATTAAAAGTAATGCAGAAAGGAAACTTTGGTGTGTCTGTGCTAAACATTGTTGCGAGTTAACTTGCTAACTAAGGAAGAAAGTGCTTCATAGAGCTACATTTTAAACTCAAACTCTTTTCCAGTATCTGTCAGATTGCTGGGGTAGTATTTCAGAGTGAGAAACCGAACAAGTGGCACCATCAAGAAAAGCTATTCACCTAATTCTGGTTCTCTGAAGCTGCCCACTCAGATTCATGCTGTGCTCTCCTTTGCCAACTAACCCTTCTACATCTCAGGGATTTCAATAGTTTCTTATCTGACTTGCTACCAAAAGCATCTTGCTCTTTGAATTTTCCTTTATGAGCATTTTGGCCAGTATAAGAGCACTATTAAAATTCTTTTTGTCCACTCTAATATAGTGTATAGCTAGGATTTAACTGAAGAAACAGAGTCTAAGTGAGGAAAAGAGACAAATGTGAAGGAGCTGGAAAAACACAGGACATTACGTAATACAGTGTTGCTTGTCCTGAATGAAGAGCTGTAAAAGCAGAAACATTTATATACTACAATCTACAAGAGAAACCCACTTCTCATGTCTCGAAATGAACCTGTCTATCCATGGAGTGTGATGCCTTATCAGCTCCAGAACAGGAGAGTGCAGTGAGAAAGCTCCTCTGTTGGATACCACAGCTGTTTTATTCTTCCACTAAAAACCTTCTGAAAACAACAAGACCCACAGGGCTCAGCTGCTGCCTGGATGCTCTTAACCATCTATGCAGAGGTTAGAAAACTGAGCTGCTCATAGCTACCCTGGCTGCATTGCAAAAGGGGTAGCAACTTACTAAAGTCAACTCTGAGCAATTCTATGTTTAAGCGCATTCAGGAGATTCAGTTCTCTCCTGCATGAAGTTTGATTTTGCATCAGTTTCTTATCCCACAATCCTCCCAGCACCTCCAGACCAGAGATCAGTTAAAATTAAAATAGCTATCCTCTAACAAATTCTCCATCATCCTCCTTTCAGAGCAGGATTTTACTCTATCTCCTATGATCCCAAATATCTCTAGAAAGCCAGCGTCCTGTCCACATCATTCCCCTGGGTGTTCCAATCATTGCAGCACAAAGATAAAGATGACTTGGATTTAACTGAACTGTGCCCTCAAAGATCACGAGGTTTAGGTGTGCTAAAGGTGGTGGTGCCAGAGAGAAGACGACATCTGTATGCTTATGGTGAGTAATGAACACAGAACACGGCTGAACTGCTAGTTATTTTCCTTGTTTAGTGTTACATTCAAAATCCTAGAGTGATTCTCTTAAAGAAAAGCAAAATTTACAGTTAAGAGGTTAGAACATACTTGAATGGCAGTCAAGTCATACCTCAACTTTCTCTTGTTCAGCTAGAAATTCTTCTATGGGAACATAATGGTCTTCAATTTGTTCCATTGCACACATATATGCATGTTTCTTAATGGCTTCTTTATACATTTCAAATTTGCTCTCGAGTTTTTCTTCATAACTGTCTTTCATATCTTCCAAGCGGTTGCTGAAGAGAACATGTTAGTTATTTATGATATCTTTGCATCCCAGCTATTACATTTGACTTCATGTATTCAACTGTCAATATTAAAGTCATTTCTCTTATCAGAAATAGTGGAACAAAAAGACGAAGTACTTTTTTCCTTTTAATCTCAATGATCCTACAGAGTTGCACCAAAGTGTAACTTCTACTTGGCATATACCAAAAAAAGTTCTAGAGAACACCACACACTTAACATCTGTCAAAAAAAACCAAAAAAACCCCAAAAAATAAACACTAGAAGAAAATCCACCAACACATAGCAATAAAATTGACCATACCCATTTAGATGTTATATGCGAAGCAAAAATCCTGGGGGCATCTTTCACTTCAGGTTTTGGTTGGTTTTTCTTATTTTCCATTTTAGAGAAATGCCAAATTAATTTCCATAAAATGGACTCATAAAATGGCCTGGGTTGGAGGCACTTTAAAGATCATCTAATTCTAACCTCTCTGTCATGGGGAGGGACACTTTTCACTAGATCTTTCCAACACATCCTTTAAACACTTCCAGGGATGGGGCATCCACAACTTCTCTGGGCAACCTGTTCCAGTGCCTCATTGCACTCACAGTAAAGAATTTTTTCATAACAACCAATCTAAACCAACTCAGTTTGAATCCACTCCCCTTGTCCTGTCATTTCTTACTCTTGTGAGAAGCCCCTTTCCGCCTATTATTTCAATACATTGCACATCACTCCATTACTGTCAAAATTTAAAAACATGCCCCATCAGTGATGCAGAACATCATCTCAATAGAGAAAAAGCATCAGTGCTAATTCATGTGTTTGGCTAAAGGTAAGCAAACAATTTTAAAGCTAGTGCAGGTGTTAAACCATGTGCTCAGCTGGCAACCTAGTGTTAATTTTTGTTAACAATTCAAACAGCAGGAAACTGATTTAAAGAAGAGTTAAGAGGAAATGAACTCAACTTGAGGAATCGGAACTTGAAAAAAAAAATTCCTAAATTATTAACATCAGTGCAGGGAGCCACAGCAATTTTTAAGATAGTAAACGAACAATGGTTCATAAGTCAAGCAAAGGAGCTCAAAAGAGATAAAATTCAAGCTACCTTAAGCACATGCATGCATATTGACATGACAGAGTGTATATTTTGGAAGAATCATAAGTCTCAGTGGGGTACCTATAACAATCTTCCACATCTGCTAAGTAGTAATAACAAGCCAGGACAAGCTCCAGTAATTACAAATTAAACAGAGGAAAGTTCAACAGAAAGCAGGATTCCTTTTTCTTTGCAAGTGGGAAGAGGCTGATCTGAACAAGTTTAATGTTCTTTCTTCCCTTTCCTTCAGAGGTTTTGAAACTGTCCAGCCCTATCTTCTCTAAATAACGAGTAGGTATGTCCTGAATATACACACAGATGTATATACATCCATATGTATGCATTTATACATGTGGAATTCTTTCAGCCTCAAAGCAGACTGCAACATGACTTGCCTCCAGGCTTCCTCTGTTTCCAACAGCTGTCGAAACATTGCTTCTGCCATCTCTTTACGTATCTTCACCTCCAGAAGGAGCTTACTTTGCCTTTCTGCAACTAACTTCTCCTTTAAGTCCTCTGCAGCTTTCAAGAGGTCCTAAATTTTAAATATTTCAGTTCAAAAACCAAGACTGAAACACATATTGACATGCATCTCAAACAAAATATTCATAAAAGCAGTCATCCACAGAGAGCACTTTTAATAAGCCTATGTTTTTGGGGGTCTGCACAAGAGTTTAAATATTTTCAAATATAAATTTCTACTGCAAATACATCCTGTGTCCGTCTTGAAGGTGTTTGCTATCAAAAAGTTTACTTCTGTTTTGGCATTTAAATATTAGTCTGTACAGCATAACAACATAAAGCCTACTTGAGTTTTACATTTCTTGCTATTAGATTGTATATCTTTGTTTTTAAAATGCTGCATCTTAACTTGTTACTGCTGTTTCAACAAAAAAATGCACAAAAACCTAAATTATGTTATTTTAAAGATACATCCTGCTTCCTTAGTCTTCTTTTGTTGGGCAATCAGTTGAGTTCCAAATTTAGCACTTGACCTAACTAGAAAGCCACAGGGCATCCTTCCACAACTACACTGAACAAGGCCACTCTTAGTCAGTCTGATACTGAACAGAAACTTAAACTTCCCATTTGATGCAGCTTCCAGCACATCTCTTATGCTAAAACAATATTAGAACTAATAGCAGTTGTTTTCCTGGGTACAGTTCTAAGTAGACATGCATTTACCTCATGACTCAGAATGGTGATGTCCACTTCCTCTTCTGCAGAGGTTTCAGTAATGTCAGCAAAGTCACCTACAGATGTGTTAGCATCAAACTGCATGATAGGTTTGCTATCACCTCCAACTAGCTTTGGTGGAAAATAACCAAAGTTTTTGGGCAGGATTGTCTGGATAACCTGAAAAATCCAGAGTTGATTTACCAATGTTGTCAACATTGCAGGTATCAGAATACCAGGAAGAAGTGGTATGAATGCATTGTTGTATTTACACAATATTTAATGATTACATGAATGTCAACAAAAGCTTACATGCCTTTTAGCAGAAAAAAAAATCTATCAATATAACATAATTCTTACATGAATATAAGATTTCAGTACTCTAAAATGCAATATAATTTTTATATGAATATAAGACTTAAGTACTCTGAAAAGAGTGAAAATGAAAATATCTGCTAGCAAACTTAGCATCCTTGTCTAGACAGGTGGTTTCTCTTCCTCTAAAATATAAGGGTTTTGGTGTAGTTTCCTGCAAAGTTAATGAAAAGCAGAAAATCCCTACAATATTTGCTCCTTCCTGAAATACCATGACCAGGATTCAGCAATTCATGCTATTCACATAAAGATTTTAAGTAACTTTGTCATAGGACAACATATCAGAGAAGTTTGTTTCCACAGTACACATTTATAACAAAAGTCACACCTGAAGAGAATTAGAAAAATCTTCCTCTCTAAGATCATATTAGACATGCTATTACAGATTTGTAATAACATGCCAGAACTAAGCTGTGGCTCCAGACTAAAAAAAAAAATACTGTATTTCTGCCATGAAACACAGCATAGCCCACCATCCCACTCCCTGCAAGAAGCAGCTTCAGGGAACTTGAATGAGGTTAAGGCCAAACATCAAACCCAAATCCTGAATTTAATGGGAGATTGAGACAAGGAGCAAAATGAGGACCCATAATCCAGGTGAAAATGGTCATTGACCTGCTACAGCACAGAGACACACACAGGTCTATGGGGCTGGATGGGATCCACCCAAGGGTACTGAATGAGATGGAGGAAAAGCTTGCCAAGCAACTTTTATCATTAATTTCTTGCATTTAGTCAAATAGGAGCAATGTAGGTGCAAAAGATCTCACTTAGACAACAAAATAAGATGATACTCCTTTTACCACCACCAACTGTCCAAGAAGTTGCAAACAACTCATTTTGTGCAATGGATGTTTAATGCACCCAGGTTAAGTAATTCATCAAAAGTTTGAATTGAAATCCTGCATTTGCTCAGATATATGGTATAAATCAGTCATATCTGAAAGTGCCCTGACTATATTTCACACAGAACATCAGTGGTATTGATCTGAACAGCCAGACACCTGCTGTTGTCTTAACTTCTTACCGCAAACACGTTTGAAGATGGGCGAGAGTACTAGAAGCCTTTTTGAGAGGCCACATACAGAAGAACTAATACGATGAATCAAGAATCCAAATTACACTCAAAGCCATATGACCTGATAATTTCACAAATCACTAGTAACAACAAAAAAAAAAAGGAAAAAAAAAAAAAGGCAGCATAATAGCAGAGAAAATAGATACACTCTTACCTGTCTGGCTATAGCTGAAAATTTCATCACATGCAGTGTTTCATCATATGTGGAAGTGTGCTGATTGATGTTTACAATCATACATGCTTTGCCTTTCCCACAAAAGAATGGCTGAAACAGACGAGTCAATTTGCTCTCTCTGAATGGAATATAGCTTGGCTTCATCCTCAGGGAGGGAAAAAAAATAGAATTGTGAAAAAAAAAGAAAAAAATGTAAAATCGTGGGCTATTGTAGCTTACCTTACTTCTGTTTCTCTCTTTCAGGAAAGAGAACCAGTAGGAGGTTCATATTTAAGCCTAAGTTATTTTACATCAAAGAGCAAGGTCTTCCCTGGATTTCATAGGCTCCCCAACAAACTGAACTATTTAAAAGTAGCATAGCGTCTGCATCACAGTTCCCTAGTGTTCCAAAGCAGATAGTGGAACAATCCAAAAGCTACGTACAGGTCATCTCTCAGCTGCCTGATGAATCCACCTGCATAATTTGCAAGTGGAAGTGAAGAAGACAAAACTGGAGCTTTGTTCACAAAGTGTATTGTTCATATACACTAAAAAAAATTCGGTAGTTTGCTGCAAATTGACTTTTTTTGCTCTCCACACACACCAGTTATGGAGAAAACATTCTTTTCAGGTATTCCAGTGGCATTTATAATAAAGAAGACTTACAAGATTTTGTAGATTTTCATTTCTCTCTGTGCAAACTGCTTGCAGAAACATAAAGGAATACTTAGTGTTTCCACCTAAAACTTGGCATGTAAATAACTTGTCACTTACTTTGGGTTTTGATTTTGCTTCAATGCTGCAATGCACTTTCCAAGGATGTGAAGAGAGTTATTAATATTTCCTGCTTCTTTCAGTCTGTCACCAAAGACATGTGTTTTATTACACCTCTCTGAACCAGCCAAGTCGCAGAAAGACAACCTGCATGAAAGAGTTATCCAGAACACACACATGAAGTCCCTCCCAGCCCACCTTAGAGATCTTGGCTTGGCTATAGCAATTATGTGCTACTAAACTCAGACCACTGAATTGTCCCTCATGGCACAATAGGTTACAATCAGAAAATCATCCTGGATAATCAAGGAATTCAATGAATTTTATTTTCTATTACGAAAGCTATTGAAATACAGGAAGCTCTGGGAATTGGATAATTTATGTGACCAAACCATTACTCATTTTTACATAAATTTATTTAAATAAAAAAAACTTGTATGACCATAACCTTTCATGCTGATGTAAGCTAACATAAGCCCTATGCAAATTATTAAGGCACATATCGTATGAAAGCCTTATGTTCTTCATCCTTTCTAGCACAGGATGAAAAGCTTTTTTTTTTAACTCGAGCAACATACAAACTCTGTCATTCACCTAACAGCTGCTGCTAGCTTTGCCAGGGGGATACACTATGGCAGAGAACAGCAAAAAAATACAGATGCAGTCATTTTCTCAAGTTATCTTTTCTTAAGAGTATTTATCACTGTAACATCTGACATTTAAAGGTGTTATCTCACAGCGAGATATATTTATTACCATCTCTGTTCAGCAGACACAGGAGAAATCAGTAGGAGCTAGGACTAAACTAAAACATTCTGTTACAGGTTGTCTTCATTTTTTCTGTATCAAGTTAAATTATTCAGAAGAAAAAAAGACACACCATCCCAAAAAAGCTGTCTAAATGGCTTCAGGCCAGAAGATTAGGCTGCTTCCTCTAAACCATAAAACAGCAGAGACTTAAGTGTAAGGACTTAACACTGCTCTCACAAGGTGCACTTCCATTAGCATTTTATAGTAATGGAGAGCAGTATTTAAGCAAATAATTTGATGATCCCCTCTCACTGTACATTGGACCATGGAACAGTCTGAGACCATGCCACCAGCATTCTTTTGGGACGATGGATTTTAATCAGCATTCTAGGAGCACATCAAATGTGTTGTCACAAAGTTCCCTCCATAAAGTCTAGTCTGGTCCCAGAGTAAAAGATAGACTGGCCTAGCTTGAACCTTGGGCCTCCAGCACCAACTGCTGCCCTGCAGCTACATCTGAATTCCGCTTACCAGGACATATACTCTGGTGCTGCATAGTCTTACTATGCCACCACTTGCCCATTATGTGAGACAATACACATTTTCCTCAATTTACACATTACTGACAGAGTTGCTCCAGCAAAACGTTTGAGTAAGAGACAGGAAAACACTTCTGTGCTTGTCCCTGTTGAGCTTCCAGTCAGTTTAAGTGCTCAGTGGAGTTCTGATTTCCTTCTCAGCTCTCAGAGAATTTGTTTATTTTTAGGACGTTCACCAGTCTGGCATGCTTACACCTTATTAATTTTTCCAAAGTATTTACATTCTTGGTAATCACATGAAGCATTCACTTACTCTGATACTCCAAGAACACGTGGCTGATGCTCGTCAGTTAGCTTGAGTAGCCTGATGGAAAATATACTGTGACTGTAATGGAAAGAAGTCCTTTTTAATAATCAGTTATGAAAATTAAGCAGTCACTGAAGTAAAGTAAAATTTGTATGCTACAGAAAGCTCCGTGCTGAGGAAAGGACAAGAATTAATTCACTAGTTACCTTAATATATTAGTTACTTTTGCAGTGCATTCATTCAGTAGCAAAAAGCAGCAATAAAAGCTGTATTTTATGGACTTTCTATTTCTTTCCACACAGGAAAAGGAAAAATATCACATGAAGCCTACAAACCATCTTGGAGAAAAAAACCAAGCCAGTTCTCTAAAGTCTACTGATCAAAAGATGAGTACTCATGCAGCCACTTCATATAGAAAATCTTAGGCAGTATCTGAACTCAGCAAATCTGAAGGATTAATTTAGAAATAATGGTGGGGAGAAGGAAATAAGTTCAAGTTTTACAGTCCTGTAATTTTGCCTATTTTAGTATACACAGTTTCTTGTTCAGTTTTGAAATAATTCTGTTTTCCAGAAAGGTTGAATTTGTAACACCTGAAAATCCAGTTACTCTGGTTTGGACACAGGCAGTGGACATGCTGTCTGAAACCAAAGAGAAAAATTACAAAACCAGAAGTGCCCAATTTTTCTTATTCATCAGGAAACATAGCACACAAACTTCTTCAATATATACCTTAAGCAGTGGGCATTCTAGATATAAAAACTCAGTAAGAAGAGCATGAAACTTAACAGCAGCTGTCTCTAGCTAACACAGAACAACATAACTCTTGCTTTTTAGAGAAAAAAAGCAGGCTCAGTAACACTATGATTGCATTAGCTAAAAATAAAACACAGCTCTTCCACACTTGAAGGACAAATTATTCAGAGGTCATTAAAATCAAGAAAGGAGGCACTTTCAATAGAAATTATACAACCTTCTCTATTTCCTCTCACTCCATCAAAAGCCAGATTCTCCCTGATCCCTGTCCAGAGCTGAGTAAAAAGCTAGGAGTTAAATTCTTAAGATACCAAATAAACTCAGCTTGAACACAGCAACACAACAGCATCTAGAAAATCTAGCAGCACTGCAAGTTACCACATGACTTGCTCCTTCTTATATCCCCTAGTGACAGGCTCCAGGTTTCCAAGAATTATACTGCCAGTTACAAAAAATAAACCAGCTTTTCCTTCAACATCCCCACACAGCCATTTTCACTCAGCACCACTAGCATTTGTCAAGATGCATAGCCCTGTTGACACCCAAAAATGGATGTGATTTGATCTTTTTGGTTGTCCAAAGACACGAATAGCAACCTGAGTCCATCTACTATTAGTCACAAAATCTCTCCTAGTTTTCTTTCAGAGACAATTTCATAACAAAACCAGAATAATCAAGTATGAAACTATTATTGAAGAGTGGTTCATTTCACACATATTCTAAAGTCCCCTCCCTTCCCCTCAAAAGTGACAGAGTATGCTTATAATTAGAGGAACAAACCTTCTACTTGATTGCTCATTCATTCTAGTACAGGCAAAGCTTCGGTTCTTGTTTCCTATTTTTAGCAGTCTGCAGGCTTCTTCAGTGCTCTGAACATTAATCCACTTTAAATCTGCAAAAAGAGATCTTTTACACACACTTCTGATCATCAGACAAATTCTGTGAAACTGCCTAGGCCATAAAACAGTGCTATTACCTTTGATGTAAAAATTTCCTCCTTGATCCTCACAAATTCTTAAAACTCTGCGCCTTTGAGTTTTCGAGGCAGATAAAATATTTAATAGGTCGTACACGTACTCATTATAAATTTCACAAAAGGAAATCCACACAGCTGCTTGTGTTCTTTGGGGCATATTAATGCTATGAATGTCAAGTGGAGCAAAGTTCTTCTCTCCTAAACCAAAACAGAGGAAGAGTTTGAAGAGCAACTCATTGACAGTTTTTAAATCAGCATATAGAATCTTCTAAAAGGACCTACAGAAACTGCTAAAAGGAGAAGGCTTAGATACATCCGTGTTGTACAATTAGATACACATGGATAACTTTAGCTTTATCTAAAAATGTTCAAATTTCGCAGCCATCATTTGTTACAAGAATATGCCCAAGCTGTAAGCTGATGGCCTCACTTCATGACAGACTTCCAGCAGTTTATACATTATACATGCAAAACTAAGTCTCTCTCTTTCCCCCCAAAAAGGAATCAAACTACCAAAATATTTTTATATAGTTGCCCTTTCTCCAGAGGAAAGAGACACAAATTTGGTCAAAATCTATATATATTTACTTTGCAATATAATATAGGGAATTTTTTAATCCACTGGTAGTTACCCACCAATATTTCCTAATTCATGTTATGTTTTTCCCCCCACACAACAGTTTTCCAGTTTACCTATGGAGTTAGAAGGGTGATTGTCTGAAGGAGTGTTAGAAGAATCCAACCTTGCATCACAGGAATTTGCGTTTGAGATGCTCTCTGTGTCCTTGAGAAAATAAGAGACCATTAAATCCACATGAACAGACAATGAGAAAAGCAGAAGTTGAAAACAACAGCAATTCCAGTACTTAAGATTTAAATACTGAAGTAGTATTAAGTGTTAGGCCACCCTTACTCTGCCTGAAAGTGAAATGTTTTTTAATAACACTGAACTATAATCAATAAATGCTCTTTCCATCACATGAATTATTGCTTGGTGCTATTCCCAGCAACCAGTTTTGGTGGCCAGTTGCTCCTAACTCTGAAGACTTAACTTCAGAGTCCAGGGAGAAAAAGGATTCTGTCAAACTGCAACAGCCCAGAATGCCTTTTTGAGCTATTGACCAAATTTCAACAGTGTTTCAGTCATCCAAAAGAACTGGAGCAGTTTCCTCCAGGAGTAACTGCCAAGGTGGTAGGACTGAAGTTATGACAAACCAACACTCTATGTTGCTTTAATTCAGACTGAACTAAAAGGCCATGAAAAATAGACAACAGCATAGTTTCTTTAAATACACACATTTGCTGAATTTCTTTACACCAACAGAATTGCCTTAAACCTGCCAAGATTCACCAAAGCACAGTCTTTAAGTTACATCTGGAAAAAACTAATGTAACAAAGTAGCAACTCCCACTAGAGTCCAGCATCCTTACATACTACCTCTCTCTCCATATTCTATAGCCCCTATAAATCAGGACATTCACCCTGATTTCTCTTTCCTGAGAGAGGGTCATCCTACAGTAGAACGGAACAGATCCAGAGAGCTATTTAAATGCAGCACTAACTTGATCACGAATTGACTACTAATGCTAATGTTACCCACTTGGTATATCCAAACCAGAATTCATACAGAGGGGCACAAAGGCATAGTTTGAGATCTTCCATTTTAAAGATAAATAGCATAGAATAGAATTACAACAAAATCATACAAGTGACCATTTTGCAAAAGCTGCACTGTCTATATGATTGTGTTTCTCAAGTATCAGAAGTCTAACCACAGCAGGGATCCTTTTAATTTTTTGTGAAGTGCCAAGCAGGAATATGGGACTGACACCCATGGCATCTCATCTGTGCATGTCAGAAATGCAGTGGAATTTAGAAAACCCACATTACTTGTGCATGGGATGAATTTTTGTAAAGGTTTTGTGAGAAAACTGAGTGAATTAACTGTTGCTACACTGTTCTTCAAATGAAATACAGGAAAGAGCATGAAGATGACTGCCTAAAATCAAGTGGGAACAGGAAGAGACATTGTTTGCCAGCAACAGAAGCTGACATTTAAAAGAAAATACAAAAACAGGTGGGAATAGGAATGCATGTAAAGCATCTTTTAATCCAGTAAAAACCAGTATTGAATCCCATGAAGAGAACTAGGAAAGGGAAGGAATGAGAGGGTGTGAACCATGCTAAGCAAGAGTTGTTGCAGCAGTACAGCATACAGAACATAAACAGTAGGACATTAAGTGCTGCAGTCACTCAGAGCAGTATAAACCAAGAGAATGAAAGGAATAGCAAACTCTTTCTGTATGACATGTAAACTGAGCCTGGGAAATGAGCCTACAAAAATCCATTTAACCAAAGCCAAGCTCACCAAATCTTATCTGCTCTCAGATTACAGCCTGAGAGAGCATCCAAACAGTGATGCTATTCATTCACAAGCTATCAAGAAGCACAGCTTCAGAAATGGGGATCACTGAGCTATCTCTATGGAAGTGTTGTAACACATAAACAAGGTCCTGTCATGTAATAGTTTCCTGATTAATTTTTACCTGTCCTTCCTGATGGTGGAGTGTTGCTCTCTTTTCACTGCAGTGAATCAGCATCTAGATCACCTACTGCAACAGTTAACTAAGCTATAAGTAAGTCAGACTGTGATTCAACAGAAGGAAATATTTTTATAGAGTTATCTGCAAAATAAGATATTGATCTTTTGTTCCAGACCCTGGGCTCCTGCTTGTTCCTCTTTTCAAGGCTGTAGCTTTCATAAAATTTTTAAAGGTATTTACTTATTATCCTCCTAACCATCTCAACTTTTCTTTAAGACCCCCTCATCCTCTATGCACATACACATACTCAGAGGCACTTTCAAAATAAATATGTAATCTTTCAACTCTTTCAGATTTTTCATCTGAGATGTTTCCTCAAGAGGTAACCAGACTCTGACTAAATAAAGTTTTGGGTTGCAGTGTTTAAATTAAGCAACAGAATTTAGAGTGGGAATTTACATATGAATTTGAGACATAGAAGAATATTTTTTCAGGGTCAACTGGAGTACTTCAACAAGGTTAGTATTAAAGACCATAGAAAAAAGAAAGCCTAATCATTGTTTCTATACATCCCAGAATTAATTTAGAGTTGCTTTGAATGATAACCAGCTAAGCCTACTGCATTCTGGGATTAGATGCACAGAATCACAGTTCAGGGAAAAATGTTCTGAACAAAAGGAACCTGACAGTAAACTGCAACTGGACTTAAAAGGATAAAGTAGTCCCAAATACATGGATGCTCATTTTCTGGTGAGACAGTTTCTTACCATAGAAACAGAAATTACTTGACAATAAGAACAGGAGGTTGCCAGAGTAAAGACTTCTCTACTCTACCTACAGTCTTCAGAGACCAGCTTTAGTCACATACTATCCCCTAAGGCAGACAGGAATCCTTTTAGGACATCCATTTTGTGGCATCTCGCTTCACTTGCTGAATCAGAAAGTTTCTTTATGAAGTTACACAAATCACAGGTTTATAAACATTTTAATCTGCCTTAATATTGTCTTCCACCAAAAGAGACTCTCCTCCCTGCCCTCTTCACTGCTTCTGCTAAGACAGAGGCATTGTCTCTCCTGAGCTAGTACAAGCATTTGAATGACTGCACCAAGATCCAGCCTGGGAACTGACCTACAAGAAGAGCCACTTCACAAGGACTAGGTTTTAGATAGGTCACGCAGCTCTCAGACTTCTCAAAGGCCACTGTCACCACAGTCTCAGAACTGTTCCTTTCTAGAAATTCAGATTTGGCTTGGTGATGGTTTTTAGTTTGAACTGTGTGCTGCAGAAAGTTCTTCCAGTTTACCCTGAGCTCCAAAGCCAGTCAATTGTCTTACTATTCCAAGGTTCACCAAGTATGCATACTGTAGACTTTTATATATATAAAGAATCAATAGTGGAATAAAGACTTCTAAAACTCCCTGCCTTACAGAACAGCTTTAAGAAGCATTTGGTCACCGACCTCTTTCAGTGATGCAAGAATAGAAGTTTTTAAGGCTTCTTCTTGCTTAACTTGTTCATCTTCTAGTTTCTTAACATCATTGCTCAAATATGGTTTAAAGTTCATCTTCAGGTAATGTCTTCCTCTTATGTGGTTAAAAATCACATCAAGTGAGCGAGGTAAAATACCAAGATCCTTTGAAGTCCCTTAAAAATATTAAAAAATTAAGTGTACACATTCACCTAAGGCGGTCATTGATTTTGACTTGGTTTTTTATACATGCAAATATTTTATACCTTGGATAGTGAATGTCTTGCCTGCATTTGTAACCCCATAAGTAAATACCAGTCCATTCACTCCATTAACATATGCTCTTACGATATCTTTCATTGAGCCTTCAAAAAATTCACTCTGAGTAGTTTCTGGTCCAAAGACCTAGGATAAGGGGAAGAAAGAAAGAAAAAAAGGAGTCACAAACAGCACAAGAAGTTTAATAAGCCAAAATGTTAAGTACTGATTAGAAATGACTAATTTTTTAGAGCAAGCTGGGTAAGAGACACAAGCCTAATTTCCTGTCTTGCATGAACCCCTTCTGATTCAATGTTTTCTCTTTAGTTCTCACAGGATACCTGCTTCATTCTGAGAGGCACTCAGGCTTGCACTCATTTTTTGAATATTTTCCTACTCCTAAAATAAACTGCTCAGAATTCTAGTGAGCACATGCTGTTCAGTGGATACTTTCAAAGGCTCTGCTGGTGATGTAAGTCTCCCTCCCCACTCTTCACCAGTTACCCACAACTGAAAATCAGCAGAGATGTAATGCTGAAGAAATCAGCATTACAATGATCTAAAAAACTCAATCCCTGGAACTGTTTATTTTTCGGTACTGTAAGAACAGAACTTCTCATTAAAGTTAAGAAATTTGCTTTCAGTACAGAAGGTTTAAGCAGTTAAGCTGCTATTCTTTCAAAAGGAAGTTACTAAATACATGCTTACATAAATTCCTACAAGCATAAAGTTTCCTGTAACACTTCCGAGATAAAAACACCTGCAGGAACAGCAGAACCACAGAAAGTTTGTGCCTACAAGATGTTTCTGTAGCATCTAATCAAAGAAAACAACAGAGCTGCCAAAGAAGCTTCCTTGTCTCATCTAATAGGCGCCTCCATTGTAATACAGCTTTCCTGACAGCTTATCAGTAATTAATAAGCAGTCTTTTAAAAAAAAAAAAAAGGTAAGTACCACCACAGGTAATTAAAAGAAGAAAAATCACATTACATGACATAATACAAAATTCAGCTTTCATTATAGTGAAAAAAACAAAACAAAAAATTTGAATGGCCTACCTGAGAAAAGGTGAAGCTGTGCACAGCATGACCAATCCCTCTTTCACTGTTTTTCATTGCAGAAGACTCTTTGGGTGCATTAAGAATTACTGTCTGGGCATCTTCAATAGTTACACAACCCTTAAGACGAGGTAAACCAAAACATGACACAAAATTATTCAGGAAGAAATCTATGTGAACAAAACAAAGAATGAACATCCCCTCCAACAACCCCCCAGAAGCCTAGTGTCTTCATCCACTCACCAGAGCTACAAAAAGTCCCACAATTTACATATATCATCTTGAGGCATATCACTACAGAGATATTCACTTCACATGAAAGCCAGAGTATAGACAAGGCAATCCTCTGGGGTTTTCTAAGAGGTAAAAACTTTTACTAGCATTCCTTCCAGCAACATTTCCTTTGGAATACTTTCTAAACCTTCATATTTTGTGATTGTGACTTGCACAATCACAACAAAAACAAAATTACATAGAAATCTATTGTTTTTCCACATCAGTCATTTTTGGTGTGAAACAGACTAAGGGCAGAATTAACAAAGCAAAGTAACTCTGAAGCATTATCCTTTGATTGATAAAGAGTGGTACCAACAATGAAAGAAACTGAATTAGTTTCCAGTGATTTAATTGCTATTTCTCAATTAAGTAAAGGTGAAATACAATTATCAAACACTCACTAGCTAGATAAATGTAGGATGCAGTGCAAAAGGAAAACTTATTTTACACCGGACTGACACCAAAGATGCAAAGTGAACTCCCAGTATAGCTTAAAAATGTCTTGATGCATCATCTGAAAGGATTGATTCTAACTTAATCTGACATTTATGTTCAGAGACTGGCCAGAACTTCTAAGACAAATAATCCATGTGTGGTATGTACATAGCAAGTACTGGTGTTCCTAGGAGCCTCAATTAATAAGTCTGATTATTAACTGATATAGAAGCTCTATGCCAGTAATTAACTGGTACAGACCTCACAGCAGCCTCACGAGGAAACAAGAACGGGCAGGCACTGATCTCTTCTCTCTGGTGACCAGTGACAAGACATGAAGGAATGGCCTGAAGTTGTGTCAGGGGAGGTTTAGGTTGGAAATTAGAAAAAGGTTCTTCACCCAGAGGGTGGATGAGCACTGGAACAGGCTCCTCAGGGAAGTGCTCACAGCACCAAGCCTGACAGAGTTCAAAAAGCATTTGGACCACACTCTCAAGGCACATGGTGTGACTCTTGGGGTGTCTGTGCAGGGCCAGGTATTAGACTTTGATGATCCTTGCAGGTCCCTTCTAACTCAGCATATTCTGTGATTCTGAGAAGCTCTAAGAAACTGCTTTCTGAATTTAGACCAATCACCTGCTCATTGTGCCAGGCCCCAAACCTATATAGTCTTTAACATTTCTCCCACATCACCAGGGACAGGAATGCAGGTCAGTTGTACTAAACCCTAGAGAGCTACAGAATAATCCAGGATCTGCAGCATGTGCCATCAGCTGCCACCAACCTCATAGAAGCCTGTAAGCAGAGGCCCAGAGTAGTCAGAGCTGCAGAGATGGAAGCCAGCTGGTAACAATTCACTGCACTTGTCTCCCCCAGCTAACCCTGCAGGTGAGTTGGCAGGAGCTGGACCATTTCTGGCACTGTACACATCATTTATATCCAAAAACTACAACTTCCTGCTTTCCCACAAGTGACTCTGGAGAATCACTGGCAGGAGTTGAGAATTTCACCCAGAGCTCCTAAGCTTTACTTCCATAAATCATTATCTCTATAAGCATCAACTGATCAGTTAATCTGTTGATTGTCTTTGTTTAAAGCATCAACCTACAACTATAAGAAATAGGTCTTGGGTTCTACTTCTTTTTTTTTTTTTTTTCCTGTGCCACATATTTGGAACAAAGGTGCTTTCCTGAAAATTATGCACGGCAAGGAGGAATAAAAGACCTAAAAATTAAATTTATCTGTTTAACGATTAGGAAGTGAGGTTTACGTGACTGTTTTTTGTGCATTTCTTCCATTTGTTATCAAGCATTTTCTTTTTGGATTCAGATGACAGTAAAGAAAGTAGAAAACTCTGAAAACATTGAAGACTTCTCAATCATTCTGTTTTTGGAGGCTGAGAAAAAAGCCTTAATCCCATGCAAAACAGATTATACAGCTAATAGGTTGGAAGTTCAACTATTTCAGCCTGAACTACATGAAAACAAAAAAAATTAGTACAAACTTCAATGTTCACTTTTTTCCTCCCAACTGTTAAGAAATGTCTCGCTCCAAAGAGGAAGGTGCTAAACAACTCATGAAACAATTTGATTTTGCAAATCAATTTACACTTGGAGCCAGCTCAGACTGTGGAATTTACCAAACTGGAAGCACTGTGGAAGTACACACTATTCAAGGAGAGCTGACCAAGCAAAGACAAAAGGAAGCTGAGGTGGGGAGAAGAATTATCCAAGTGAAAATGATACAAAGGTCCCGACTCTAGCAGATCTAAGGCAAGAATGCATTTTTAAAAAGCAATTTACAAGAAGCAAATAAGAACTAATATTAAATCCTTCTTAGAGCTCTTCAGCTGACCTCTCTTCGATCAGAGAGCCTGCAAAGACAAGCACTGAGAGATATGATACAGAGACCTTGTACAAAGACAGCTAAAGGAATTCTCTACATCAGTGATCACAAGGGGAAGGGGAGCAGTTCTGCATGTTTGCACATGTGTATGTATAAAATGCTGAAGCATCTGAACCTTACAGTGTAGAGGTTACAGGAGATTTTTGACAGGCTGAGCAAAAAGTCACCAGGATGAGGCGATAGGAGATTATTCAAGCATTTCAAAGAAACTCAAGGGTCAGATACTCCAATTATGCCTAAAATTGCATCACCTCTCCCATGGAACTCCTTTGTATTTTGAGCACTACACAGAGTTGACACCAATTTTTAAATAATACACCCAGTGGCACTCTGAAGAGCTACAGGTGTACATGTCCATACCATACAAATTATTAAAAACTGTGGGGGTGGGAAAAGAAAAAGTCTTGCATCTATCCAGGTGCCCAATAATTCCATGTGTTTATGTAAAAGAAAGTTCTGCCTTTCAATACTATGTATTGTTCAGAGAAGAAGAAAAACGTCATTTCTTAGTTCTACAACGAACCTGACAGTCATGGCTTTCAAGCTCTGCTATTGAAAAGGGCCTCACTCTCAAGAAGACTTTCAAAGGCTCATATACCTATTCATTAAAAAGAAGAAAGATACAAAACACAGTTATAATTGCCACTTTTTAAACAGAACAGACCCAAATCATATCAGCATACATATCTGATACAGTGTTTCCTATTTTATATTAATGTCTCACATTTTCCTTTCATGTCAAGTTCAGACTCTAAGCTTTCATTTCCTTCTTTACCTTCTACTGTCCTTAAGTAACCCTTTTTTTGTGTGCCCTCCCCACTCCCCTCCTTTCAGCATTCTTTCATGACAAAGCCAGTATTTTGATTTTAAAAGAGCACACTATCAGAGGCACAAACTGCAGTGCTTCCACCTTCTGGTCTCCCGCTGTACTGAGTTCAAGCTGTGTTGTTCTAACAGCTGCTACATAGCACTGCACTTGCATTATGTATGGAGCATGTTCAATTAGCAGTGACTGACACATTCTTAGCGTCAAGAAACCACTTCCTTACTACCATCCAGGCACCTGACCCTCATCTTCCTCACAGTAACAACCAGGCAACCGCTCTCAGTTGCTCATGTGGCCTTTTTCATCCCCTCACCAATATACAACAGTATCCCCACCCAGGTACAGCAGTAATAGCAGGGAGCATTTTAGAGGTATCCCAGCACTCCTTCTTTTGTCAAGGAGCTTCAGTCTTTACTTTAGCCACGCTCATTCAGCAGGTGAATTTACTAGAGTTCACCACAGACCTGCCATGACCAGCACTAATCAGACAATATGAAGTCACCTGAGGAAAAGTCACCCAGGAAACATATCCCTCTAAAAAAGCATAGTTGGGTATATTATCTTCTGCTCGGGCCCAGAAGAGCATTATAGATTTTTATTTCCAAGCACCTAATGAGCTTTCACTTCAAGGATCCACATACTTCTTAAAGCTTATTAAAAAGAACAGTCCAGTCTCATTACATTCAAATTTACTGAAATCCTTTACTTTTTTTTCTCAAAGTTTAGCACATTGCATAGCATTGACCATGCATCTGCCTTTGGTGCAGGCTATGACCTGTGTGTAAGCAATGAGAAATAAGCAGAAGAATCAAACATGTATCGGGGCAGAGGAGTACAGCAGTTCTTACCAAAAAAATATTTGTTAAAGTTTTAAAAAAACCCCAAAACCATGAAAAAACAACCCAGTACCACCAGAAGACACCTTGTAAAACCAATCCACACCTGCTGCTCCTCTGTATTAGGCAATACTGTTGACTCCAAGGGTGAAGGTTTACCCTCTACACTCAGAAAAGAAACTGATTCCAGCACATCACACGCTTCCGTGGAAATACATTTTTTCCCC
The DNA here is from genome assembly GCA_013399915.1 of Illadopsis cleaveri. Taxonomy (NCBI): domain Eukaryota; kingdom Metazoa; phylum Chordata; class Aves; order Passeriformes; family Timaliidae; genus Illadopsis; species Illadopsis cleaveri. The sequence continues at coordinate 687,552 of VXBB01015062.1, forward strand.
TCATCAGCCATCGTTCCCTGCAAAGGAACTTGTAAGGAAAGGAAAAAAATTTTTTTTAAAAAAGCCCATCATTTTCTCAGAGAACGGACAAAAATACATATGGAGCATAACAAAGATGGGGCCAGCTCGTATATAAACGAGCACTTCCGAAGAAGACGGGATAACCTAGAGAAGTTTGGGGAGTACGAACTTAAAAACAAACAAACAAAACAACACATGGCAAGTTACACCAGGAAACACACAAGGGAAAGCGTGCTAACAGCCTCGGCTGGGCACTGCTCTCATCCACCTGCAGCCCCCACCCCGGAAGGCTCAACACTCGCAGGCCCCCGGGGCGAGAGCCGACCCGGCTCCCGAGGCCGCCCAGCCCCGCTCCCTTCCCCTTCCCGGGAGCGCCGCTACCTTGGCGCGCGCGGGAACCC